>DWEH01000085.1:0-15086 GCA_018245815.1 Apyrrothrix aesculapus | reverse complement strand
TACTGTTGTGTTATTCTTCACACGGCCATTTATATTTTGTTATTATTATATCATCACGCCAGGTCTCTTATGGAGTGTGAGAGTGCTAAGTGCGAAATATCTCTATCCTTACTGACTTGACGTGCTTCTTCTACTTCTGACTTCTGACTCCCTCATCAGTCATTTATAACCTGAATTTAATATTATTTCTAACCATGTACCTCATATAATTTTGTGTACCTTTTTGTATTGAATAATATTCTAATATAATGTCGTAGTTTCCTTATTAATGTTATATTTGTCTTTTGAACTTCAATAATTGTTATTCACTTTACTATACTGTAAAGCGTCTATTGCGTCTATTGGAAAACACATATCCTTATTTATAACGTAACGTAACGTAACATCACGCCTCTAATTACCGAAGAGTTAGGCAGGGGAGTCGAGTACACTCCCACGTGTCATCAGTTACGTTTACTTATAATGTTTTGCAAAAATGTCCACGCTAATAATAAACTGTGTTATAATTACTTACATAGTCAACCTATGAATATATGGATAAAAACATACAGACTGTGGCCTTGATCCGTTTCCTTACGAGACCCGTGTCCAACAGTGGAACGATAAAAGTATTGATAATGATGATGATAATGTTGATGATGACATACGTATATACATAGGGATAGGCAGAGTATACGGATACATTGATATTAACTGAATGTAGAGTTTCTAGTTTGTTGATTTTTATACCAGGCCGAATAACCATTTTATGTTCCATGGAACAGAAAAGTTAATACAGGCGAAAAGCTTTCAGCCCAACCGGAACCGTTTCATCAATCATGATTTAACCAGCGATGGTGAACGTTTAATGGTCTCGCTTTGGCCACACCTTTTTTTCAACATTCTATCACTCTGTATGAGAGCTTACAAAGCAAAGCTCCGGCTAGACGTATTTTAAAATGAGGTCGAATGACACGTGAAGGTTGAAACCACAATATTTACATCTCGTGGCCTCGATGAAGTTAAGGGGAATATAATTATTTTCATAAGTGCTTTTTATAGGGATAGTTTTACAATAAGATGCCTTGAAATGATGTATAAATTCTTCTCATCCCGAAAGATGACTCTTGTTCAACAGTGGGCCAATATAAGGGTTAATGATGATGAGAACAATGATGATGATGATCATGAAGATGATGATGAAGATATAGTAAATTCGAGAAGTACTTTACGACTCAATCTATCACGGCTTAATAAATCTATTTCAATATCGCATGCGCTGGATAATATATATTTGAAATGCTTGTAACTGATTTTGTTGACCAAATAAACAGTCAGTCGGTGTAACACGCCCAAAATAAATGATGTAACATGCGGTGATGATATAAACGGTCTATTTATAGAACATTCAAAACTCACAACATTTCGATTCGTGACATTGACCAAACCAGCTGGCGCGTTTTTTATTCTCTCAAGACCTCTACGCGCTGACGAGATTTACGCTCTACTAAATGTAAAAAATCGAAAGAACTAGTCACCAGACTTATCGGGAACTGGTTTCTTTTCAACCTCAATGCTAAATTACGAAATTCACAAGTATTATTCGTTTCTGCGATAATTCAGCACAGTTTAGTAACAACTTGTGTCTCATGAGATTATTTTCGATTTGCATAAGACGAGTCGAGTAGCGTGTCCATTTGGAACCTTGTAATGAAGGAGAAACTTGGTATTACAGAAGAAGAAGGATGAGAAAAAGAACGATGCGAAGAAGAAGGATGAGAAGAAGAAGAAAATTTGTAGAATAGAAATCTCACCAACATATAAAATGTAATCGATGTGATGATAAATTGATTTCCACTTCTTGCACTTAACGTTTCGCCGGATCAAGCTCTACGTAGTGCAATATTACGAGTATCAATGTTTACACTCGCGAATAATTTGCAATCGGACACTCGTGCGCTGTCCACTTGTGAATCAAGTCCACAAATAACGTAATCTGGGTCATGGTCCACCGTAGACCTCGCTTTTGGCCGATGTCTCACAGCCTTTGTATCTTCAGGTTGACGTCATTTAATGTACTGAGATGAAAAAATCAAAATACAATCTTGTTTATGTTTTAGACACAGCGCCTGATTCTCAATAGCTAAAGTAATCAGTCAGTAATTCTACATGGGTCATTTAAGTCAACATTTACCGATGAACGAAAAAAAAGTGTCATCACTCCTGTAATCCCCGAAGAGTTAGGCAGAGGAGTGTAGTACACTCCCACGTTTCCGCAGTTACGTTTACGTTCCATTATGGAATAGGTAGTGAGTCTATTGCCATACACCGAGCACAATTCCAGCCTCCGAGCCACTACTAGAAATTTCTACTAGAAAATCCAAGTTATAAAAATCCAATAGTACCCGACCCGGGATTTGAGCCCAGATCTCTATCGGCCGTGGCGCTTGCAACAAGTACGACCGTCGCGATACTCATTTACCGATTACTTGATATTTTATAGCAATACCGGACTTATTAGCCGAATAACTCTAACCTTGATAATACATTGAATGCAAAATTTGTTTTCAAATCAAATCCACAAGAAGTTGAACGTATTTACTTTGAAAACACTACTTCCTATTGTTTTATATTAAAACATGATAACTAAAAAATGCAAAATTACTTTGTGGTAATAAATAAACTGGGAATAAACTATTTGGTTGCATTTTCTGCATATGAATACGTGATGAGAAGTCTTTGGATCCACTTTTAAGAATCTTCCCGCGCACGTAGAAGTGTTATTTTTGGCATACTTATAGTTTATACAAATGTTATAAGTATATTAAGCACACTTAACTCATCACCTATGAATGGCCTTCGCAATACCTTTAGACGTTCATGAATAAATAAGAACTAAAAACACGACACCGCCATATTCGTATGTTTGGCGATCCAGCGACACGGCCGGCCACATCCAAATAGGAGAGGAAACAGGAAACGTGGATTAAAACGACTTCCGGCTATCCAAAACGTTGTGAACGAAAATGGACGCAACAAAAATCCGAAGGGTTAAAAGGGACATTTGAAAAATCACGACTCTCATTCGTGAGAAATTCGAAGCGCCCTATGGACAATTTACATTAAATAATCGATCATATCAACCATTGCTATCTGCATTTCTGATAATGGACACATACACGCTGAAATATAAAACACTGATAATATCCAAGCGTTCCAATCGATCTACCAACCGACCGAAGTCAGCTTCAAACAAAACGAAGTATCTTTTGGTACATTTGCGTCGTGATAAATAGCTTCGAGTCGACTTGTGCGGCCTGAAGAAATTTCTTTTTAATTTGAATATATTGCCTCAGAACGAGCCGACTGTACAATCAGCATGCCCGATCTCAAACTCTTTTGTTACGTTACCAATCATTACTGTGCCCTTATTATTGACGACATCAAACAATTTATTATACATACATTTGGTTGCATTAACTATCTTCTGTAACAGTGTTTTCGGTTGGATATCACACGCTTCAATGAAATACTCAACGAGTATTGAATAAAATGTACAAAACATCTGTAAACACATGCATAAATTTGAAATTTTGTGCGATGTTGTTGGACGGCAGCGGTAAATGTACATACGTTTTACTGTGAAACATGATGCATTTTCTTTCCCACAGTCATCGAAATGCGTCGAAAGATTCGTACGTGTCTTGGAAATTTTGTTGTTTTCGTACAAAGTTTATTTTGGTGGGAGTGTGTGTTTGCGTGACTGTGTTGTCAACAAAATCGGTGGGAAATGTTGTATATATTGTCGCGAACGAATTGTTCACGAATGTATTCTTTAAAATGTTTCGATATATTATTATTTGGAGGGTGTTTGAAGAATCTAAAAAATCCGAAATGTGATTGTAAACGGAAATGTTGATATATTAGACTAGAATCGAATGGCCAGTAGGAATGACGGTGTTGCAGTTTGTACGTGATCTCTACTCGTATTTCCACTCTCACTTACTCTATCGTATTTCCAAGACCATATCAAGCAGTTGGTCTCATTGGCTCTGCTTAGAAGAGGCCGTTACACCCTGTCGAAGGCCTTAAGGGTGCTTTGAAAGCATCCGAAGATTTGATACCCTACTAATCTGTATTTTCACCACTCCTCATTGCAGAAGCATGTGGGTAACACTCCAGGACTCTATCAAGTATCAAGTACAAATCTGTTTGTAGTACGGTGAAATATAAAAAGGCTTTCTTTTTGTACTAGCATTATACGTCATTATTTCTCGGCCGTTTACATCGATAATCGCTCTGCATTAATTTAAAAACAATGCAGCCTAAGCAGCTGGTGACCATATTAAATTTCTGTATGCGTGTGACGTCATTACATATGTGGACTTTATAGAACGTGCGTAGATGCATAGCTAATGTCATGCCCAATGCAATATGGTTATGAAACCAAAGTAATTAGAACATAATATAGACTATAATAATTTATATTTGCCACTTTGCATAGGAATCAAAAGGGAAAGTTAATAGTCTCGACAACAAAGAAAATTGTGTCACGTTGAATAGGGCTTTTAGCACTCCACTTTCTTAAATCCATCTCCAATCTGCCGATGGTTGGGAGAAAACTTTAAAGTGACTATTCAGTCATAGGTTAACGACTTGATTGACTGAGATGGCGATTCGCGAACGTGCTAAGTGGATGATGGTGGTCGTCTCCCGCTAATTTAAGACGCTTCCACTCGCAAATTGACACTTTCATCTTTAGCAAAGACTGTCTACTTGCCCACTAACATACATTATCTCCAGTTACTTAATGGATAATATAGTCGTGCTGATATTGCTTAGATATTTCTGAAAGTACCAGTACTTCTTAAGTAACTGTGTGATATATAAAAATGTGATAAGATATGGATTATCTGTGTAAGAAATTCGCTGCGCTACTTTCTACCGGGCTTCGGTGAGAATTTTATCGCTTGTCAAACATATGTCTGGCCGAGATTTCGTGTTGCCTACATCTTTTTTTTCACTGCGTTTAGTGAGCACTTTATCTTAATGTACATAATAGGTTCGTCGACCCTTCGAACAATCCCCTCGCCTGTCTGTCTCGTATTCGATTTGAGCTGTTCTTAATATGGAATCACTCGCACGTGAAGCAATTTTGGGGTTTCGATAGGTATGATTATTTAGCCGGAACCCGCTAATAGCTCCGACCAGATCGCGCCACAATTGATAATTGTTCTGGCCTTGTTAATTGCTCGGCTCCATACTAGGCTTCTAATTTGCGAGATAGCAGCTTTCAATGGGAGTAGCTGCGTCGATGATGGATGCAATTCTCGATATTATCACTCGCAGCTAAGAACAGAAATGGCTTGTGTACCGAGAGATGTAATCATGTGCTTTGTAAATCTTGAACAGCCCACAGCGTTAATGGTGAAATTTATTCCCTGGAACCGGGTTACCGGTAGCTGCTACAAAATGTAGTGCAAACATGCAATTAGCGGAATCCGTTCCATTGGGGATATCGCATTATTGAAAATGCAACCTCTTGGATTCTCAGAGTCGGACAAATATCGATCTCCAATGAGGGAAAAGTATCGTTCATCTTACATGTTTTTTTTATCCTGGGTATGTAATGCAAATAACACACTACATTAAAGTAATTCCGTAAACGACATTCTGAATTTGAATTATGCATAGTCTGTGCCAACATTGTTTTCGATTTTTTATGAGAAATACTATAATATTCTTCCAGGACAATAGTTCGTATGACCTCAAATATGCATGATTCTCTGTACAATATCGTATAAATCTGAATGAATACCTACTACATGTTGCTCCAATTACATTCAAATTTTAATTTAAACTTACACTATTTTCATTGCTAGCGGAAATTTGACCACCTACATCCGCTTTCAGTGACAGGAAACATCGCGGAGAAACCAGCACACGGTTATAGTCTCCATAATACTTTCTGAGGCGCGTAAAGTTTGCCAAAACATACGTGACCGATACTCTTGGTTCATTTCATTCTGAGAGGCCACTCGTGTCCAATAGTTGAACGATAAAGAGCTGATGACGTTCATGATGATGACATCGTCGTTTAAAAAACCGTTTTATCATCTACAATTATCACATACAATACCTAATTATCATCTCAACCCGTTTATCTTTAATGCGTCTATTTTATAATTTTTTACTTCACCAATAAAATAATAACCATTGTCACGTTTGGCATTTAAACACTTCAATGCGCCATCTTCGTTCGCTCTGCTATTACGGTATCGGAATCACGTGCAACCTGTAAAAGACATGACATTTCAAATATGCGGAGGACTAATTCATACATAAAATTATTATTGTTCAAGACAATGTCCAGAAATTACTTACTATAAATTGTGACTTTTTTTTGTTTGGCTACTATTGCCTAACTTGAGCAAATGGGGCAGATCCTGGCTGATGTAGGAATCAGAAGTGGCCGAAACTGGCGCTTGTGTATGAAGTCTGTGATGAATGTAGAAGAAACACGTCACATCTGTAAGGATAGAGATATTTGGCACTTGGTTCTCTCTGCCTGCCAAGTTAGGAACCTGTCATGATAATATAAAAATAATATTTTTTTTCTCTCTACCATACAGTACATACCACATATACACGTATAGAGACTATTATTGTCGTGACAAAACCTATGAATATTGTACAATCGCTAGAGCAAACGGTATGTGAATACTTGACTTGTGCAACTTCGAATTCCTGCGATTCTTTGATCGCCTACAATGCAACATTGCCAGTACAAGACGTGTACGCAATAATGGTGCTTCTACATTTAACCGCATCGAATTGATCATTACAGTGCAGGGTAATTGGTGTTAAGCATGTAGTTTTAAAGTTTAGCCTTTCGGGTGTGCCGGACGGTAGTGGAAAAGGACCTTATTAAGGCTCGTATAGGGCAGGGTTGCCAACCCCAAATTTGAAAAACTAGGATTTGAAGTTGGAGAAACCAGGTCAATCCAGCTGAAAAAGAGGCGCAGTAGTACAGTAGTTATAATTGATTAATATATAGTGAAAATAGGGTAAATGAAATTAAAATAATAACAGTAATAATATTTTTATGTAACGTAGGGATTGCAAAAGTGGCATGCGAATTTTAAAATATATGACCTTATCCGGGCGTTATAAAAACACAGGACCGTGTATAATAACTATTCAGGACATCCCAGAAAACTACAACATCCAGCACATCTCCTGGGATAAGAGGAAGGCAACTCTAATATAGAGGCGTATTTAGGTTTTAATACAGAGCGAATAAAATACAGCGGTAGCCTAATGATTCAGACCTCGTGCAGTATTTAAGATTAAAATATCATTAGCTGTCATCGTGAAGTTATGCATCGTTGGGAAAACTGCACCTTTTTGAGTTTTCCATTTTATTCTCGAGGAGGTGTTAAGTCTTCCACCCCACACTTAGCTCACGTGACAGACTAGACTGGCCTTAACCCTTCTCATCATGTAAGTACCGTATCCAATCGTGAAACTATAAAAAAGATAATGATGATGACGGAGCGACCGTAAAATATAATTTATGATTAATACAATGTGCGCCCCTCATTCTCAAATTAATTACCTCTCTTCTCTCATGTCTTTGTTGCTAATATTACTAATATTAAAACGGTGCCTCTATCACTTCCTCTCTCTATTAAATATTTTAGTGTCGGTTTATAAAATATTTTTTAACGAGAGCTGAATTTTCTCCTTGATGCAATTATCGCTTGTTGTTTCGAAATTCAATTCTTTTTATGTACATGTTTTCCCTTTGACATACGTCAGTTACGTAACGATAAATGTAAGCACTCCCTAATTTCGACAAATGATTTAAAACAACTTTCACTGGACGCCCACTACTGTTGCGCATTGGTCTGCTCGTATGCTAATAAAATATTGGATGACACTGACGAACTTAGTTCGTTGAATGAACGAACATGCAAATTAACTGCCGATTTTTATTCCACATCCGCTTTCTATTCGGCGCGACCACATACCTATGTTGCATTTGTAGGTACTAAGTAACATACGTAACATCACGCCTATAATCCCCGCAGAGGTAGGCAGAGGAGTGTAGTACGCTCCGACGTTTCACCAGTTACGTTTACGTCCCGGTATGGAATAGATGGTAAATCTATTGCCATACATCGAGCACAGGTCCAGACTCCGAGCCACTACTAGAAATTCAAATTTTTAGAAAAATCCAATAGTACCCGACCCAGGATTTGAACCCAAAACCTCTCGATCGGCAGTCGCGTTTGCAACCAACACGACCAACGAGGCAGTCAACTAGGTACTAATAGTAGGTACTAAGTGAACATGCAATTGTGGTATTCTGGGTACCTGTTTTAATTAATAAAAACAGTTATGCGCCGGGTTATCAAATAGATCGGATTTAAATTGGATCTATTTGACAAAACAGCGATCCGCCATGCCTTATGGGTTAAATCTAATAGATATTTTAATGATTGTAATATATGTTTATCTGTTCCCTATCTAGGAATATCCTAGTATTTGAAATATTGATTTCAGGCCGTAAGGTTCAGGTTGAAAAATTCCAAATATTTTACTCATATAATTTTCGATGTTATGTTGAAACCACCGGACGTATATTTTACATAATTTATATTTTACGCTGATGAAGTTTTTATGCTTTACGACTATATTACGCGTCTCACCTTGAACTTCTGTATTCAATATAATATTTCATATACATGAATGCGCACGTAATAATGTTAGCGTTTTTGTTTTTCAGGTAAAGGTGAGGATATCATGTTTATTGCGATCAATGCGAAAACGGTAAGTAGGACTGCTCGTATTTTACAATAATATGTGTATTCTACGAGGTTTAAGTTATAAAATATTGTTAGTACCGCAATGAGCGGCTATGATTCGACGAATAGTAATAAACCAGTTTTGATTGTCTCCATTATGGTGATAAGGATGATGCTGAAAACATCAGACGAATTTAGAAAACGTCTTCCGTAATGTGATCGTAAAAGTTTGAGAATTTATTGTATACAGGCCCATGGGCAAGCCCAAATGAATATTATATGTTGTATTTTAAAGTCGAAAGTCAAATGACAATGGTGTTGTCATCAAGGAAATTTCTTATATCAGCCATGAAATTCTGTATTTGTCACGCTCGGTCGCATCGTCGGTCGTACTCGTTATCGGTCTACATAAAAGCCAAATATATGAAAATGTTGAAAAGAAACCCATATAAGTGATATGAAAACTTGATCTAAAATCATTGTCTTTTTAGTGTACACAAATGTGCTAATACCTTACAGAATGATAGAATCATTGTAAAGAACAAATTTCTTATTACCATTATGAAAGTTCCAGAATTTCACGATCGAATTTTGCAAAAACAGTTGTCAAATTCGATCGCTGTTACGGTCGTGCCGTTAAAATTATTAAAGGCTGATATTAAAGGGCAATATTAAAGGCCGAATGTTTAAAAAAAAAGTGTAATCAATACTGTAAGATATCCATCGATTTAAAATATGTTGCGTTTTAGTGATGTGTATCGATCGTACGAATACGTAAATTATTCGATACTCGACTTGAAACTCGGCTTTATCTTATCTTGTTACCGACAAAGGTGCTGCACTACAGACAGCTGTGATGTCTCAATGAATGCGTTTTTAATGAGTTTATACGCATTTCGTAATGTCATTGAATTTCGATGCTGTAAAAATATGCTGTCAGTCTACATTTTGCCAGCGTGGCAGATTATTAACCTTTTTCATTTTCACAGGACACCTGTGTCTAACAGTGGAAGGATAAAAAGGGGTTGATGATGATGATGCAAAATATGCTTATTATTTTAATAAACCTTATTTACTTGGTCTCTGCCACGGCCAACATGAACGTGTTGGTTGCAAGCGCGGCTGCTGACCGAGAGGTCTTAGGTTCAAATTCTGGGTCGGGTACTATTGGATTTTTCTATTCTTAGATTTTCTAGTAATGGCTCGGAGTCTGGATTTGTGCCCGGTGTAAGGCAATAGACTCACCACCTATTCCATAATGGGACGTCAACGTACCTGGTGAATTATATAGACTAGGGTAGGGGCTAGGTTAGTAGTGAGTTATATAGTCTACTAACATTCATAGTCTACTAACTAAAAAGTAAAGGAGACTGAGTAAATACACTTTAGGAAAAGTCTATTCAGCCATACCTTATACCTTTGAAATTGATATTTTATCAATTTTTAATGTGAGAACCCATTTGTATAATCGTCTTGAAGAATTTAGTGAGATGTGTACGAACTAAATGGCCTACTATCTATAAGAGAGCCAGATCGCGTCCTCCTCCTCATTTTAATTTTTAGTGATTATCTTTTATAGAAGCTTGCGTGTCCCTTATGCTCCATGTACCTATAACCCCTACACAATAGTTTACACCTTCAATAGCATTATAAACTTTACATTTTCTTTACACGATTCTTTGATTAACTGTACACTTGTGGGCGACGCTCTTTGAATAATACGGAGTAAATTTGCGATGTCGTAACGCGCGTTGCGGTCTTAATGATTTTAGACGGGTATTGCTTTTCGGTACGTCGACTTTCGATGTTATCTTTATTATCTACCCACAAGTGATTTGTTATACGTTGTGCTCTCGTTGCCTTATGAAAACTACTCGCCATATTTCAACAGCAGAGTTTTATCTTTCAAATTTATGACTCTTCCCTCTTTTGTCCGCTATTAGGAATAATATGTGATGATATGATCATGCTTTTGAAAAGTTGGTTCACCGAGTTGTATTTGGTTGTACGGAATGTGAGGTCTTATTGATTCTGAGTAGAAAGCAAAATATGATCGATCAACGCATTTTATAAAGTTCAGCCTGCATTAACAAGATGTCGTCTTGTATAGAGGCTGCTCAAGTCAGGTTAAGATTTCCATTATGAATTTAAACAAGTTCTTGAAATAGCTCGTTTAGACTCGTTTGCATATACTGTCAAAGTTAAAAGTATGAATGCAGATTAAACTAAAACAATTCTCATTTGAATACCATCTTTTTTCTTATGTGATAGGGTAGCGTTTGGACGTGATCCCGCATGATGGAAAGCGTAGATGCATCCTAAGATAGAGCATCCATGTCTAGAAAAAGCCTATTCACCCTTGCGGTATAGAATTCTAAACTATATGTGTCCTGAAACAGATGCCGATAAGGTGTTCCACTCTATGGCCGTCCGGATAAGAAAGCTAGAACCGTAAATAATTGACAAAATGTTTCCTTTTCGTGACACTATACAAAAATGTTCGTTATACCTGGTCATCATAATCAAATCAACATCATCATTATCAAGGTGTCCCCGCGCTAGGAAATAACCGTCGTGTCATTTGATGCCCGTATAACGATTACGCCCAAACCGTAACAAGAACACGCGATCTTTACATAATGACACCCGCGTCCTGTTATTCCAGATGAGTTTCCTGCTATTAGTGTCAAGTGACTGAAATTAATAATTCGGTTAGCCAAACAACTAAATACACCCCACACGTAAAGGTATGAAAGGAATACCGAATCGTTTGAGGTAAATTAACAACCGAAGTCATTGAACATCGGTTTAAAAAGAATTCGTCAGTCGCAACTGAAACGCAAGTTATGTAGTTCTTTAAGAATAATTTCTTCCTGTGAAAAGTGAAATAGTGGCATGTCGTGACGTTACGAACATATTAATCAGTAGTTGTGTCTCAATTTTATTTTTATACACTGCAACATTTATATGAATTAACCCACCAGACTTGTTCGTCTCTGATTGTTCGACACCTTTGAATATTCAATAAGTTTACACTTTTACTTTGGGTGATCATCGAGTCTCGTAAATTAAACGTTGGTATCAAACATTACTTCCATGCTATCCATAGCTATAACGCTAATCTCTTCGGGAACAATGTTCTTGGAAGCCAGCAGCTGGCGTATTTTTTTATCAAATGCAACCAAACCAAAACATTTACCCACGTGCGCTATTGTTTCTCGACTAGCAATGTACGTTTACGTAACACGTTTTGCGTCCAGCATTTTTTTTGTTCTTGATTGTTTTATTTATTATTAAACACGTTCGTGTATTTGTACATAAAAGTGCAAAACGTAGCTCTTTTGTTTTCTTCTCATTACGCGCTATTCAGTTATTTAAATAACTGAGGGGGGTGTTATACAACGGCTGTGTAGTGTTTCTTCACAAGCATAGTATTATGTAATATTTCTATATATGTATGTTTTGCACATGTTTCTCTATTTACACTTCTATTCTGCTGTATATGTACTGCTTAATCACCGGTACCATCGTCGGTGGCATTAATAATACCATTATCGCTCCACGGTTGAACAGGAGTCTCCTCTCGCATCTTACGAAGAGTTAAGTCCATAATCTACCACGTTGGCTAAGTGCAGGTAAGCAGACTTCAAACGTCTACATATTTCAGGTGCGTAATATACTTTGTCCACTACCAAGTAATCTAAAGAAAATGAAGCTCCAGTGAAAATTTCCATTTACCCGCTTTTTCCCGCTTTTGTTTTTCCCTTTTGTCACGTAAACTCATTTATCTACTGTATTAGAATAAACACTAACAATTGCGAAAGAAAAATAACAATCTAATGTGGTTACAATTTTATTTAATGTATCCAAGCTTTATGCCACGAATGTCAATGCCACTATCATGTCTCACTTCCCGTTTGTAAGTGACATCTAATCCGTTATAAGCGTGATGCATACGAACGACTGCCATTTTGAAATCCTCGTTTTAGTAGCGCGGCTTGGACATATACAATTTTAATATTCGATATAGAGGCGATAGTGGGTGGAAACGACCCGTTTATTGTACACCAAATATGCTCAGATCAGAATATATTATATACGTGTTTATGTATATTATGTAGTTTAATGTGTTTCCATTCTACGCAAATAATATGCGTAGAATTTCTCATTCGCGTAGGTAGTTGGTTATGTTATACGTTTTCGTGTCACCATAGATAACTTATTTGATTTCGATATAACTTTATGACTATTAGCAATTCTTATTCATTAATATTGACTTTTATCCGATATATAACATTGTGTTGGATTTTTTTTATTTATTGTTTTTTTTAGTTCTTAATTGTTACGGTTTCGTTACCAGCAGCTGCCCAACGGTAAAGTCATTTTAAAATGCAATTTAACACAATATTTGATCCGATTACGTTACGTTACGTTTATTTGTTACGTTTATTTGATCCGATACAATCTCACTGTACCTCCGCCGTAGCTATCACACTTTGAATCTTGAACTCGAATAGCAATAATAGTAATAAAATACCCGAATTTATCTGGCATCTTCGAAAAAGTAGTTCGATCTTATCAAAATCTCTCCAAGTGATTTTAATAAAATTGCACCCTGACTTCCATGTATCAAGAATTATTTTCACTTAGCCGTGATCTTTCCTTGATAAAGTTGACTTTACCTTTTCCGTGATGGCCACTTGATGCTGGCCAGTTTTATAACTGTCGGTTTGTCGGTACGATTATGTCATTAAAAAGTTAACCAACGTGTGGGCCAAGGTGAAAAGTTATGTACTCGCGCGACCTCCGGGAGGTCCATATTTTATTAACGTCGCGGGCCCCATAAATTTACGTAGTTAAGTGTATTTAACTCACTAAATTTTGTTAGTTATTTGTGTAACCACGAAAGGAACAGAACATATTTATTTAAGTACTATTGTGTCCATAATAACATGTTAATGTTCTGTTTACATATTGATTGAAAAATTTCTAAACTGAATATTGGAGATGATAAAATGTTCAATTTGATATAATTTTTAATTTCTACTAAAGCTGTCAAAAGACGCCTTTTAAAATTCTCTTAAGTATATATTTTTTTCTCAATTAACATTTAGCGTTCTCGTATTGTTGAACTTATTCTGCGACCTAATTTTTACAATTTTAATAAGAAAATATATATTTTCTTTATCAATTATTTCCAAGTTATTTGCAGTTAAACGCAACCGTGTCAATGGACACCTTTTTGTATAAATAAGTAATACACAAAATCAGGGTCGAAATAGAGTTAAGTGATATAGTAATTAACAATATGATATAGTAATTAGCAATATGATACTGTAATTAGCAATATGATATTGTAATTTACAATATCATGCTTATGTTAGTAGAACAAACTAAAGTTTTGATTAATGATCCCGGCAGTGATGTAACAACGTAAACTTTAGTGAACTGAAATCGTTCATTTATATTACAATGTTTTTGTCTCAATAGTCCACTCATTATACACCGCCCACGCGTGAACTGCCGCGGAACCCACGTGCGTGGATGTGGGCTTGGAACCATCAATTTTGTCGCAACAAAGCAACGCAACCATAATCTTATTAAGTTGATTTGTAACTGTCTTTTCTCCTGTATTTATCATTATTTATCCAGGCGGAAGCTGGATGTGATGAGCCGAGGACAAGATGCGATGACGCTTATTAGTAGAGGCCTATATGCGTCAGTGGACTGAAATAGGATGATGATGATGATGTATTTATCTGATTCAGTTCAAAGATCGTAATTAGCAAATATTAAATTTTTTGTTGCCGGTAATATTTTTTTAAATATTTATGTATAATTATTTTTACACTATGATCATGCATTAAAATTAACTGGAAGGTAACATAGTCCTATCATCAGAGTTAATGTTTAAGGAATATTATAGGTCTAACTTCTACCTTTGAGCGGTATTGCATTAGGTAGGTACTTAGGTAGTAGAGTAGTATACTAAGACCTAAATCTCTGCACTATAGTCGTTAGCAGCGTAGTGAGTCATGAGTGCCAGATCTTAGATACTGTGGCAACACTACATTAATGTTACCATCCATATCTTGTAGACACCCCACTGTACAGGACGCAACGATTCGCTGAATCGTTTCTGCTACAGACTGCGAAAGGGTGGAATTCCCTGCCGGCATCTATTTTTCCCGATTCATACAACCCGGAGTTATTCATGACAAGTGAATAGGCACTTCCTAGGCAAGCGTGCTACATCCTAGGCTGCATCCCGCTTTCCATCAGGTGGGATAGCAGTCA
>DWEH01000084.1:0-15101 GCA_018245815.1 Apyrrothrix aesculapus | reverse complement strand
ATTTTAAAACGTAGCGAATTTCTTCATTACACTCACTCATCTTGGCAGTAAGCAAAACAAATGAAAATCACACATTTTCCAAATTTGAATTTGATATTATCTTCTTTAAAATTTAAACTTTTTAATGATACCAAAACCGGCCAGATGGAAATGGTATAAAAAGAGAGAGATTTTATTACAAGTTCATACATACTAAAATGGGAAAATACTTTCTCCCCAACCTATTATGTACTTAGGTACGTCAGTAGCTGTTATAGTTCGTTCCAGTTGCAGTGTAATATAATCTTTTTCATGCAGTTGTGTGAAATGATGTTATTTAAGTGTTCGCTTTAATCAAGAATTCGCAGTGTTTTCTATATTTTTTCGGGATTTACGCTGTATTCTGCAATAAATCAATTTTTATGATCACACCCGTTATTACGTGCTACAATTAATGAGTTCCGCGCGCTCCACTCTCATATATCACCCTTTTAATCAATTTCAGGTTCAGACGAAGGTCCCTTTCCGTCCAATCTGATGAACATACCGTATTATTGTTATCAGGCACCTTCAAAAGGTCCGTGCAATCGTATGTACTTTGTGTACTTCTTTGATGTAGTGAGGAGAAAATGTATGCCGATGTTCTACTCTGGATGCGGCGGAAATGAAAACAGATTTAACAGCGAAGCTGAGTGCAAAATACACTGCGAGCGACGGAGACTTATCTAATACTAAACAATAAATTATCCCAATTGGAGTTGATAAGGAAATTCTAGATTTAAAATAGTAAATTCACTTATTTTTAGCTTCGATTACAGCAGTTATATAAACCGATGTTGACAGCTGAGTTTCATGTATTTGACTGGTTGATAAACGTTGTTGGTACAATGTCGGTCGGTTCTCGATGGATATTGGTAAAACGATTCATGAGACACATTAAACACTTCAGATCATCAGAAGATTGATCTGTGGAGCAGTGTGATATAACCCTAAGTAAAAACGAATTGAGTCTTGGTTCTTCAACTTCGTTTTACTAAGTATTGTATTTTGTAGTTTCTGGCTATTATATACCCAGGAAGGTCAGTGACTTTACTGTAATAATATTGTCGTTTCACAATATTTGAAAATGGAAAATGATATGCGTAATTTTGAATATTTTTATTTATTTTATCATTTCGGTACGTTAAATTTACTGGCAATAATAAGGAATATTAAAATAATTATTTCGGGAAGGAATATTAAAATAATAAAAAAATATGTACCAATAAAAATTATCCGTTTATTATTTTGTAATAACAAAAGACTTTATCTACCCACATTGTACGTTATACATATTTATATACGTTCTACTTTATTCTAGTTAAATGTATTTCTATAATTTAATTATTTTCAGCAAGTTTCCACAACAAATTATTTATGTACGTTAATAAATTAACCTTGAAAGCCCCAGAAGTAAACTTATTCTGATATATGGGGTACCGTTGGACTTATCTCGATTTCGTGTGTTAAACACGGAAAAGGTTTCAACATGTAGACATTGTGGAATCAGATAAAACTAAGGTAACAAATCAATTGAATCACGCTGGTAGAATTTCAATGTAAGGAGAACGTGTTGATGTGAATGCGATGAACAGACAATTTATATAATAATTACTTTATTTGACAGTAACATAATATTAATGATTACTGTTTTGTTGTTTCTTATCTGAAACTGATATGTATATTGTAGGCGTTGAAACTTAGCATCACAATGTTACGAACATCATATAATTCTACTTAATAACAAGAGTGCTCCTGTATCATTAATTCAGTAACGTATTTAATGAAATTCAGTAGGTACCTAAGACTTTTTAATATAAATACAGGAGAAAGTAATACGTCTATACAAGGCGTTGAACACATCAAATAGAATTACATTTCTATTTTATCGCTCTCGTTACTAATATCACTTTTTACTATTCTCCAATCTCATCCGTAAGGCTTCACGCCCATAATTAAAAAGACCTATTATTACTGATTCCTCGGTATTTTTTATGACAATAGATTTAATTCAAAGAGCAGGTCCGGCGGTGTTCCGTTGAGTAATTACCTTACATTTCGTGAATGAGTCTTGTTCGTTGCGTAAACACTCAGGATTGTGCGGCTCTGTGAATATTTTATTTCATTCATTCCCTTCAAAGCGTAGTCCAATTGCTTATGTATACTTATAGCGTGTTCGTGGATTAAGTGTAAGTTCAGTATGGTCGTATATACTTATCTCTTTATCATTGATTGTTTATGCAGCATGGCTTCTTCTCAAATTGAACTTAGTTTTAATTAATAATCTTGCCTAACACGAAAACCTATCACAGCCGCCATTTCTTTCATCTCGTGGTTTTTTTTCAACCGAATTAACTCTCCTGAACTAAGTGCGCCAAGAATTTATAAGAAACATACGAGTACGTCGGTTGCAGGTAGAAGGAATATGTGCATTTTTCTGCAGTATATTACAAAATATATTCTTTAAGATGGGCAAAATGTTTACATTCTATGGCCCGTAGTCTGCATAAAATTGTTTGTATTAAAACAGACTATATTCACGGTAATACAAACCGTTAACTTAAGAGACAGAAGTTTAGTTACAGTCGCATTAAATATTACGACTGGCATAGTCGAAGCTTTCCTTTGTTATTTAAAAGAAAACTCTGCTAAAAGCTAACTCCGAGGATGCGCGCTCAATGTTGCTGTGACATTTTAAATAAAGTATAGCGCGACATTATCTAGCTTGTTTGTGAACTTTTATACATAATTCATTTTGTCTTCGACAAGGACCGGTTTGATTAACGAATTATTTACATATCTCTTAATTCTGATTGAAAAGAGTTGGTGCAATTTGATTAGATACACACTTTGGTGCGATAAGTGTTATCTATTCAACGGCAATGTAAGATTACAGGAGTTGTAATAAGATGCTTCGATTCAGTAGTGAATCTAAGTGCATTACCATATTTTGATTACAAAATGTGAAGAGGCAGCGATTGGTCATTGTTGGCTATACCGAGACAAAAAGAGCTCGAGGATGACTGCAATGCCCGAGTCCAGAGGTCATTGCTTCAAAGCAAATCTATTAAGACGGTGTAGGCGTCTGAAAACGGAATTAACAGAGAAAGATGATTAGTTCCATTAATCACAATCTTCTATAACACGGAAAGGACCGAAAAGAGAGAAGTTTTCTTGAACAGATGAATTTAGAATGAATAAATAAGATTCGCGATACGACTAGTCTGGAAGGATGGAAACCGTTTTATGCTGGAGAAATGTTTTAAATAGTCGCTGAATGTAGTCATTCGTAGGTCGACGACTGGGTTCACACAAAAATAAAATGGAATTATGCGCTAGAACACTAAGTACCTTAAAAATTCAGCACAATAAATCCTATAAGAATTTGAACACGACAAAAGCGCTAATTCTCTTGGGTCGAGGCTTCAAACCGTTTTCTAGTGCAAATCTTGGTAATAAATCGTTAGTAGACTCCATAAATTGCAAATTGACAGAATATTTTATTATCTGTAATAAAAATATCTCAGAAATGTTACGTGAAATGTTTCGACATACAAAAATAAATATTTCGCTTGAAACCGGGAATGCATGCGTGTACCTACAAACAATATGAGTGGCAGAGCCTGAGTTGTCTTTTGTGATTTGTTTGAATACACCCCAGAAAGAGCTTGCGCGAAATTGTGAGGCGAAACCAAGAGTGACGTAAAATGACAATCAAAGAGTACTACACTGCACTGTACTGCAGTGTATGAAGATGAAAATTGTTGGCAAATTTTTAAGACGAGTATTTCTGAGGTTGGGTTATGTGCTGTCTGTGGCTCAATATAGGGTTTGGATGGAGGTCTTTAACCATCGCCCTTTTGCCTAGGTCACAGAGGGCGATAATCATCTTAGCCACACGCGGGTATCACACCGTCTCATTCTTTGAACCGTCGGCAATTATGCAAACAAGTGATGTCGTAGAAGGAAGCTGCGGACTGGAGGAAGGTGAGTATAAATGATCTCCCAATTCGCAGCAGGAGACGACATCGGAGGAGAATACCTTCCTTCAACCTCCATAATTAAGGTCCATGCGGTAGTTGTGGCGACGTCCATCGCCAAATCAATAGACCTCTAGTACGCGCTCGCGTTGTTTCCGTATTCTCTACAAATGCAGGCTTATTGCAAATACTCCAGCCTCATCTCATTACAGACTCGGGGTCCGGGAAGGACAGAAAACCGGGGTTTTAGCTGGTTGGAGTCCAGCATAAACCGATGTCGCTTTCGAGTGTTCGTAATGGATCTACCAGTGTTGAAAAAAAGATGAAATGATTACGTTTCGGGAGATCAGTTGAAAAGGGAGTATTTCGATGCGTAAGTATAATCTAGAATTCAAATGGATATTAATAGAGGCCTGTATCTATGTTTCTCGCCACATAGTTCTACAATCGCCTAAATACAAATATGGTCATTTGTGTTGTTATTACCAACGTTCGTATTGTCTCTAATCTACGTGTACATAATACATCCTGATATGCATGAGGGCTAATTGTTATTGAGTTATTCTGAATTTGTCTTAATACCAACAGCATAGTAGTCGATTCAAGGGTATTTAAAAAAATGCTTCTCGTGGACTTCTTTTATAAAAGCGTGATATTCTTGTTTTCACTGTGAGCGCTGTTAGCATACCATACGAAACTTACTTGTAGATTTTATTTCACACCATGTTTGGTCGGCATATTATTTTAAATTCAAACCAAAGCTCAATGTTTAAAAAATACATTATCATTACATCTAGGTTCATTATATTTCAATAAAATTCCTATTTTAAATAAATAACTATTTTGCAACTCATGTGAATTTAATATTATAAATGCGCACATAATTCCATATTTCTGTCTGATGTATTTTGTCCGAAAAACAACTGGTTATGTTGGGTTTGAAGATAACTTAAAGCTCGACAAAGGACATGAGTTATTTAGAATACATTGTTTAAATTAACCTACAAAATAGTGAAATAATCGCTCCCATAAGCACGCTCATCGGTTTCATGGTGTGAAACAGGACGTCTTAAAATATCGCTGCGCGTTCTTTGGGTCATGTAGGGCATTATATCATACTAAGTAATATTTTTGTACATTAATCTACTTAATGAGCCAAAAAGTCCACCTTGTTCTTGCCGGTGCGTCCAGGTATTTAATAATAAAAACATACTACGTAATAAACATTTTATGAAATGTATGAAAAAAAATGTGAATTTGTTCTTTGTCTGAATTACGACTAAATTTTTTCTGATTTTTTATTTTTGTTATTCGAGAAAATTGTTTTGTTTCAACTGCAGCTAAATTCTTCATAGTTCATTATTATGAATATTAATTATCAAAAGTGCTTGAAGCAATTTATTTTTTAGTGTCACCATAGATTTATCTTCCTAAGTCGACAAGATGGGAGCGACGATGCTATAAATAATAAAACATCCGTGAGAACAAAAAATGCCAAGCTCGTGTACAAGAAGACCTAAGCAAATAAATCATGCGGCTGGCCCTTGTTTTACTATCAAAGGGTAAATTTATATTCAGCACCAAATTTGATATAATACCCCGGGTGAAATTAACATATGGGAAAGGTTTCCTTG
This sequence comes from Apyrrothrix aesculapus, assembly GCA_018245815.1. Classification (NCBI taxonomy): domain Eukaryota; kingdom Metazoa; phylum Arthropoda; class Insecta; order Lepidoptera; family Hesperiidae; genus Apyrrothrix; species Apyrrothrix aesculapus. The sequence continues at coordinate 9,469 of DWEH01000084.1, read as the reverse complement.
TTGCCAAACTTTCGGCAACACACGGCCATCCAAATTTGTGACTTTTTATATGACTGGTAACGTATTTTTTCGTGTGACCCAAACAAATATATTTTTCTAAAAGATAGATAAACAACATCCTTTTGTGTAGATCCTTCAAGGGTTTTTCATATTTATATTTGCATGTGGTTTCTTTATAAGGTTTTTTTTAGTTGAGTCATAATTTAATTTTCTGTATCAGTGACTGACCAGTAACCGATCGGCTTTATAATGCTTCGGCTTATATAGTGGTTAAATTTTTATTGAATATGACTACTGAATATGTAAATACATAATTGTATACTGACGATAACAATGCGAGTATTAGTTTGTTATCAATTCATCTTTAACGATTTGACAATTGATTGATCGACATGAAATTAACTCTCATGTTACTGTCGCGGTTATGATCATGTATTTCGTATGTCTCGAGAGATTAATGAAAATCAAGAGAATATTCCCAGTGACGGGACGGTATTCAAGATAAAAGAAATATAATAATCGCTTAAATATATATTACATTGTTACATCTGATATCACATTATTTAAATCACTTCAAAGTATAACACTTAAGTTGACAAAGCCAATTCAAAATAAGTTACAGTGTCTTAAGAAAAGGTGCACAAATGTTAGTATCTCATTTATTTTAAAATACTTACATTAAACTTTGCAGATTATTCTAACACTAAAATATTTTTCGTTATAGCACACATGTTTAGTTCTCAAAGCAAAAATATTACGGTTTACCTGAAAGAAATATGATATTTATATTCAGTACCAAATTATATTTTATATCTCAAGTGAAATTAACGTATACGAAAGGTTTCGTTGTTCCCGACTTTCGGTAACACATGACCGCTCCATTTGTGATATTTTATGTCGTGACTTTGTGAACGTAATGTTGCGAGTTGCTCGACGAAATTATATCGCGTGGAACGTTGAAAGTAACAAAATAATCTAGACGTTTTAATTTCTAGTTGAAGTTTGCTTTAAATGTATATATTCTTGCATAGTTAACTATGTGCAACTGTAACAACGTTATATAAGTATGTATGTTATTTATATTATGTTATAATATATTCGTTTATTAATAAAATTTGACGTTATATTATTTTCTTGTACTCATTTAGTAGGACTGGTTATAGGGACTAAATAGGTTACGTTTCATATTAAAAAAAGGATATAATAATTTTAAATTTGATTAAAATATTAACGAGAGATTCCTACTATTTTTTGTGAAGTGTTCGTAGTAATCGATGCTTATTGTATACGAATAACAATGGCAGAGCAAATAACATAATGATCTTTATAGACTACCTCGTTGGTCGAGTGGTTGTAAGCGCGACTGCTGATCGAGCGGTTCTGTATTAGGTTGGTACTTTTGGGTTTGGTACTATTGGATTTTTATAACTAAGAATTTTCTAGTTAAAATTTCTAGTAGCGGTTCGGAGTCTGGATTTGTGCCCGGTGTATGGAAATAGGCTATCCACCTATTCCATAGTGGGACTTGAACGATACTGGTGTGGGAGTGTATTAAACTTCTCCGTCTCCCTCTTCGGAATTACATGCGTGATGTTACTTGCTTACATTTTTTTTATCTTTATATAAATCTAGGAGTTTTGTTACGGAGTATTGTCATGTAAATCGTTTTCAAATCGATCCTGTACGTTAGTGCTAAGCGAAATTTACATATTCTTCTGTGCGCATATTGTTAGCTATCTATTCTACACATATTCTTATCGGTGCTATTTAAAGAACACTTTATATTTTCTAATGCAAATGCAACACATGCAGTTTCATGAAATTGTCGGAAATTGAATCATTCATTGTGAGGTTCAAAGCGCGATTCGCGTGACACGAACTATCCTTTTCACGCTGTTGTGTAATACAAATCTTACATTTTCACTGAGAGCAACATTTGTAATGAGCATACGAGTGCCAGTCGTTATACAGAACGTGCCTCGTTTATTTCAACACACCTAAAGTTTTTATCGTTAGGTATATTGTGGGGTTTATTGTTTCGTGTATATTTAGTTCGTAATTGAATTTACAGTGAGCCTTACCATAATAATACATTGTGTGTACTAATTGTAACCTTGTTGCAATCTTTTCTATGTGAGCACAGGTGCAAGCCAGCTGACAGCAATCACTAGTGACCAGTATTGCCTACAACTTACCTCGAATAGGACTGTAGAAATAGGATTTTTAGTAGCAGTTAGATCACTTGCTATTCGTTGTTAATAAGACTACTAATTGATAAACGGTGACAGAATTTGAACTATTAGTAACATCAGTTAATTTGACCTGTATAACTGCAATAACTAATAATTAGTGTGTCTGAGAACTGAGTCGGTCACTTTTAGTATATACTTGACCGGTTTTCAGACCTTACAGACCGAAACATAAATTGTTTTAACAACATTTGCTGCACAGTAGATATAATTGTAGCCGTGGGATTGAGAGTGGTATTGTAGGTACATCAAGAATTATCTAAATCATTTGTATTAGATTAATAATCACGATTTTCTGCAAAGTACTGCCTAACACAACTAACGGGCTTTAAAAGGTTTGAGAAACGATTCTGGTCACTCTATCGACCGCAACGTTCTTCTCGTCATTGCGACGGTTACATTCGCCCTAGCGGTTGAATGTCAGCCAGGACGAATCACAGGCGTCGGTGGGCACAGCAAAACATCGCGCTTCGAGTTATCTTCGGGCCGGGCCGATACGTCAGGAACGACCTGTTGGCGCGCGACCTGAAAGTGGAAACACTTGAGCGGTTTGTGGCCTTATCGGCGCGACGTGTGTACGCTCGTGCCGACAAAGGTCCACACTCCACCTCCGGGTTCGCGCCCCTTCACGCTCGACCACCTAACGGGCGGCCGCTCCTGCGCGAACTGCTCGGCTGGCGTCTTCCTCTGAATAGGAGATAGACGACTAGGCTGGCAAGCGGGCGGGAGTACGGTATAGGCCTACTGGCTAGTAGTATGTACGACCGAGCGGACAATGGCCCTCATGCTCATCTCAGGGGCCTCGCGCCTCTGCACTCTCGTCCATCGGACGGCCGCCCGCTCCCGCAGGAACTAGAAGGGTTAGGGCGTAACAACTAGGATACAGGTCGACGTGTAACGACCACGGCACCAAGACCGCCTAAGGCGGGGTGATATGACCATCGGGCAGTTTACCCCCTGAGACTACCCGGGTAAAGAGGGATCCTCGAGGCCCGAACTCTCGTAACCATGCGGCGTAGTTCGCCGTGGGTACGAACGACAACAATGACAACGAAAAACGGCTGAGTTGTCTCGAAAATATACACGATTGAACCGGTTCAGTAAACAAAATTTTATTTACTGAGATTTTACTGGAAGTATTTTTAATAATCATGTAATATATCATGCCATATCATTGAACACAATATCGAACCATACTAACTGGACTCACATTTACCATAATGAATAACTTAAGGAATAGGAGAGACGTTCTCTCTCCTGCCGTATTCTAGGTTTCATGTACGCTTCCCTGAGGCTTAGTCATCTCCTATGGAATACCGTATATAAAACTTATATTTCAGTTTCACTGCATTACATTTTATTTATGCATTATGTTTCTTAAATCATCTTATGTTTAATTAAGCTTCGCCTCTGTAAACATATTTATTTGCAGGTAAAGTTAGATTTAAATTAAGTTACATAGAGAGTACAGAATCATTATTGTTATCTTAAGTTCAGTTATATAACAATATTACACACTTGTGCTGTACAATCAGTAATAATTATTTATATAATACAGACTGCCGTGTTTATCTCCAAACGCATACTCGTACATCCGATATGCAGTCAGTTCAATCTTCAGTGTATTATACACATACCTTCAGTGTATTATGCATAGGTCTATTGATTACACGATATGTCTAGTACTTGCGACGTCGAACAAACAAGATGAAGGTATGCGAACAGGGTTATTACTGTACGAGGCTTTGGGTTAGAATTTTAGTTCGACTTTTCATTTTTATAGTTCTAATAATGCCTACAAAGGAAAGCTGGCAATACGTTACAAGTCGTAATGAATCCGACTAAGCATTTGATTTATACCTCTGAAATCTTTTCGTTTTTATGTGACAGCGTGAGGATATGTACATATGTATGTAGCTTGAAACATGGCCACGACCATGTGAAGATGACCACGCAAAAATGTTATTGACTGCGTAATTATTATTTTTTATAATTCCCGTATTAAACAATTGTTATAAATAATGTCATTTATAATTATTATAATTTGTCTAATAATTCTTATTCATTTTGTACTTAATATTTTTATATACCATATATTTCATAATTAAGTGGTCAACTTTCTAGCAGTTTTAAAGCAAACTACATAAATGTACACAGTATTTGTCCGCACCATGCGGTACTGCATTTTTATTCTTACAAAAATATTTACCCGTTGTATAAGTGTGTTACACGCTCCGGCTGCAGGCTTAATGAATTCGTGCGAGAACGCGCCACGATATCCCACTGCTGTGCTCATTAACGTGCGACCACGACGCACTAGCCGCAACGCTGCGGTTCACGTCGTTCCCCCCTTTGTCAACTAGCTTTTGTAGCGCTTATGGCATATCATGGGATAACATGTCTCGTTTGTTTATCGATCTCTTGTTTTTTTTTTGTTGTTCTTTCTTCTACTGTCTCTTTGGTCGTGTCGGTTGCATGCGCGACTGCCGATCGAGAGGTCCTGGGTTCAAATCGCGGGTCGTAAGTACGTATTGCCGATTCATATTGGCGCAGTCATGTAGTCATGTAACTATATATTCAATCCAATCTGCGCATTTGTTTGCGTACAATTGTTCGGCCTTTATCTACGTCTTCTCATATTCAATCACCATACCAGCTGTGCATCAGCTGGCGTTGAGTCAAACTTTTCCAACTAGTCTCTTTTCATATTTGAGGATGAAACGTAAATTTTAATTTTTTGTTTTAATTTTATGTAGTACATGATGAATATCCAAAAAATGATGATATAAAGTTGAAATCACAATTTTACTACAGTATTTGAAGTCTTTCCGGTTTTCTTAGATGATTGTGTGAAGTCAGAGACATTCTAAGCGATATTTTACTAATTCATTATTTGACTGCCTCGTTGATTGTGTTGGTTGCAAGCGCCACTGCTGATCGAGAGGTCCTGGTTTCAAATCCCGGGTCGAGTACTATTTAATTTTTCTAAAATTAGAATTTCTAGTAGTGGCTCGGAGTCTGGATTAATGCCCGGTGTATGGCAATAGACTCACCACCTATTCCATAATGGGACGTAAACGTAACTCGTGAAACGTGGGAGTGTACTATACTCCTCTGCCTACCTCTTCGGGGATTACAGCCGTGATGTTACGATGTTACATTATTTAATTAATTTATACACGTTTCTGTTTTGAATTAATTTTATGTTTATGAATTAATTTCAAAGCGCTGTCAGTAATTTGAAATTTTGTCACAATTCTATCAAGTTCGCTACTGGTCTCACGGTTTACTACTTTACGGAAACATCATCACATTTATGTTTTGTCTTGGATCTTTAAAATATAGCAGTACTTAGTAGTGCCATTGACGACCCTTAAAGCTATTCAATTGTTTATGTTTTTCGGAGCCAACGGTCGCTGGCCCTCAAAATTATGTTGCAATCTTAAAGAGCCATTTTTACGGATGGTATCATTAAAAGTAACGTTGTAACGTCTTTGTCTTAATTAAATTCTTTTTCAGTAGCATTAATGTTAAGATTTAAATTAACGTCATTTATCCAGAATACTGTTCGGTAATTATCTATATTAAAAGGCTTCTTCCATTAGGTATAGTAATTATTCCTTGACTAATTTTCGTGATATGTTCTGTACTCTGGACGGGCATGTCAGGTCAGCAAGTACTAAATTCTTAGGTAGAATACCTTACACGAAAGTATCTCTTGATTCTGTTAAACAATTTAGTCCCTACCGAAACCTCAACTTTCTAAGCGGAACGTAGTCTCATATAATATTTATTGAAGGCTATCCTCGTGGCGGCCGATTTACTTAGACTTGTTTTGTGTAAGTTTCATATGAATAGCCCAGAGCACGAAACTGAGGCTTTGCAACTTTAATTGTCTTGGGTCCGGTTCGCTGTCGAATTATGAAATTAAGCTAAACACTAAACACTAGGACTAGATTACAGTAACAATTGAACCCACTATCGATTCCGCGCTGTGAATGTTGCGGTCAATATTTTAACAAGTAATAGAGTTGTTGTGATAGCTTAGTGGTTTGAAATTCAGCCTCTCACTGCGGGAGGCCGGGTTAAAACCCTGGCGCGCACCTCTTTACAAAAATGTGCGTTTTAATATTAAATATCACTTGCTATAACGGTGAAGAAAAACATCGTGAGGAAACCTGCACACCTTAAAATTCATCAAAAAAAAAATTGTTTTCTAAGGCGTGTGAAGTCGTCTACCAACCCGCACTTGGCCAGCGTGGTAGACTATGGTCTTAGCCCTCTCATTCTGAGAGGAGACCCGTGTCCAGCAGTGAAACGACAAAACGGGTTGGGAGAAAAAAAAAGAGTTGTTGAATTTATTAACTTATTGTATATATATATATATATATATATTTATTTTGCATTTATATGAAGAGACTTTCTGCCCATAATACCTACGCTAGGCAAGCGACTTGCGGATCACAGGGTTCATATGGGTACTTTCCGCACACAGGGTGTGATGCCGCTGATTAGGGGAGACCTATGTCCAGCAGTGGACTCAGGTAGGCCTGTGATGATGATAACGAAAATGATTATGACACTGTTGACGATAACGATTATAAAAATATATACGTTACCGTAAGTTTTCTCAATAACTAAAAGTGTTAATGTTTATTTCACATATTTCAGACGTATCCACTTAAGGTAGAGCCCTTTTACAACGTCGGCATAATATAGGTAGTCACATAATCTTTTCGTCATCGGTGATTCCTACTTGTTGATATCAAACCGTAAATGTAACAGTATTATAAAACTGAATACTGCTTAAACTGAATATCACCACCATTCATATTTGTAAACATCGAAAATTACAACAGGTAGCGATGTTCACGATACAAAGAGATCCGCGTTGGATTCACAGGGATCCGGCAGACAATCCAGACGGGATCGAAACCGAGACGCTCGGGCCGCGAAGCAGAACGCTCCGGTATCCAATGAGCAAAGAAGACAAACATGTATGAGCAAAATAAATTCGAAACATTTTTAATCCGTGTATTTTCTGTAATCTTTCATTTGGTCTAATTCTGTCTGTGACGTTTCTTTGAAATTCACCCAGGTGCATTTAATCAGTTTTGGTTTTTTTACAATTTTAACTATCGTTGAAATGTTTCGAAATTTGGAAATCGATTTCTTAGAACCATTTCAACCTTTTATACGCATAGTAGAATATAAGGTTTGATGTCACGCACTTGTTACAACGGTCTTGTATAAACGCCATAGTTCACACAAAGTGATTTTATAATAACCATAATTTACTTGTTTGTTACAGGTAATGTCCCGTGAAAATTTTCACTCGCCCGGGATTTATGTGCGTATTGGTTGCTTAATTTCCTGTGGAAACCCCACAACAAATGACACATTTGTTCTGACCGTAAAACATGGGAGGTATGAAATTTAGCGCAAGAATATTTACGTGCGTTTGTATTTATTTTGCGTAGCTCGTGTTGCGAGTTATATGTAAATGCGTTTTATTTTTAATTGGTGCAATATATTGACATACGTACATTATTTATTTGGATGCTCGCCACTTTCATTAAGGGAGAGTCACAGAAGGGAAATAGAACGCATTTAAATAACTGATGCCGGCTATGGTTTGATTACAGTTTGCATTTGCAACAAAGGGATCGCGGACAAAGTAGTGTGTAGCGTTTGTTTGAAAATAAAAATACGCCGCATAGCGAAGAAGCAATCTTTACATGCGGCGCTTTGTGCAGTAAAACGTCCAATTCGTTATTCATACCAGTGGCTACGTCGCGCTTTGTTCTCATTTACTGTTATGTGTGGCGGGCACCGGAATCCTCAGATTTTACGGGCCTCGGTGATTCGGTACACTCGCATGTTTCATGGCAGTATTAAACGAACTACCGTATTGTTCCTTTATCGTAAATGGAAAATGCTACTTCTCTTCTCCGTTACTACCTGGACACCGGGTTTTATAAAGCTCGTGTCATAACAGTAAGTTAAAGCGAATCGGGCTGATCGCAAAGCGACATGATCGTTGTCCCTAATCATTTTCACATTACCTTGGCGACTGGCTCATTGCCAACGTGATGAAGGTCGTTACACAATTTACATGTGAAAAAACTTCCGCTCTTATATTTTCTAATCTTCTCTTGTTGCTCGTACTCTTTGATTTGCTTCGATGTACTATTAAGTTGCTAAAGAGATTTGTCCTTTAATCTCGACTTCCTTGTTACATAGGCATTATAGAAGTGCCTATTGTCGATAAGTGAATAATAAATAAATATATAACTAAATAACATACAATTAGTAAACGAGCGAAAGAAACTGTAACATACCTAAAAACATGAACATCAAATATTTCTGACAGAGGTTTCATTTGATCTCCGAGACGGTGGTTTACTGTTGGACATTGAAAATATATGAATTTAATATTCTTAATAGGGTGACAAATGATCATATTGTTAAATGTACAAAAAAATATACATGGGAATCTGTTAATTAGTAGATACGGCTATTCGCTTATCGATCTACATAATTATGTTAGTTGACATCCTCATATGTATTATACAGACAGTCTGACCTATTCTTTGTTTATTTATTACTCTGTCGTAATTCCTACGATTCGTTTGCGAGAAATCTCTACTTTATGTACTTCGTATAAAACAAATTTACTTAAGAAATGCAGGCGCCGAGCCAAACGGTGAAACAACGTATATTTTACATTACGTATAGGTACACGAGTCACAGTCAACATTGGTGAAAAATAAAATTCATTCCGTAAATTTTCAAGTGTGACTCCTCCAAAATGCATCGCCCGAAACTATTCGCGAGTCAGCGCTGATAAAAGTGATTTATTCAAGAGGTTGTGTTTGAATGTGTTAACGGTGAACTCCGTCGCTGTAAACATTAACATTACAAAGGTGACTGTAACGTGGTCAGTGTGTTTTCAGCGCATTTCGGCTTGAATTAATCGTGGTCGCGATTACACTATTTACCTTGTCAACATCAATTCGCCGCGGTGGCGCTTAAGGGCGATGGCACATGTATTACTTTTGTAACGCTATAAACGTTAAAGAATTTCTTGATTAAATGATTCACGTTCTTATTCAATGTTTACATTAAAACAGCGGAAACATTAAACAGCGGAAAATCTCCTATTTGGGCCACGTTCTTCGACACCAACGATATAATCTCCTCCAACTCATCATGATGGG
>DWEH01000083.1:0-15114 GCA_018245815.1 Apyrrothrix aesculapus | reverse complement strand
CAAATCCAGACTCCGAGCAAAACTACAAGAAATTCTAATTTTAGAAAAATCCAATAGTACTCGACCCGAGATTTGAACCCACGAGCATAATTCGCAATATGCTCGCGTTTAACTGCTATTCCACCTGATGGTAAGCGGGATGCAGCCTAGGATGTAGCACGCTTGCCTAGGAAGTGCCTATGCATTCTTGTCTTGAATAACTTCAGGTTGTATGAATCGGGAAAAATAGACACCGGCAGGGAAACCACTCTTTCGAAGTCTGTGGCAGAAACGATGAAATTCACATATGCTCACTCACATATTCACAAAGTGTATCTGATTTCGTTAAAAAACTTCTGTTAGTATGTAACAGAGAAGATAATGAGACTAGAATAATTAAAAATTATTTAGTCTTTTTGCCCTCTGCTGGTTGGTGCTGTGAATTTTAAATAAAGGCCAGGACCAGATGATGTGGCACCGATTAGGGGAGGTCTATGTCCAGCAGTGGCCTTCTAAAAGTTGATGTATGGATGGATAGTTGTTTTGGATGCGATCTGGTAATAACTAATCCCATAATTTAAGTTTAGGCTTCAGGTAAAATATTAGTATGACGTTAACAATTTTCCATTTTCTATGTTTTAGATTGAGGGTTAATATGAAGTACTCCAACTCAGACCTCAACAGTAGTTGCTTAGAATCTTAGGTAATTCATCATTTTTCTATGATATTAGTTAGACTCTTTTCATATGTGTAGGGCCCGCATTTACCTATGCCTGTAATATCAGTGGAAGTTCATTGCTACTTAAATAGCATGTAATCTAATATAAAATATTATAAGTATGTTTTATAGCAATGCTATTAAACAGTACGAATAACAATATAAAATTATTGCTGCAATACAATATTTAATTGCACAGATGTTGTAAATTTCAACAATCGCTTATTCTGCTAAGAACAGTTATAATTCGTTTAATATAACGTTATTCAACAATTCCAACGGGCATTGATAGCCTAGTGGTTTGAAATTCGGCTTCTCACTCCGGAGGCCCGGGTTCAAATCCTAGCGCGCGCACCTCTTTACAAAATGTGCGTTTTAAGTTTAAATATCACTTGCTATAACAGTGAAAGAAAACATCAGGTGGAAACCTACACACCTCAGGGTTCAAAAAAAAAAGTTTCTCCAAAGGCGTGTGAAGTCTGCGAACCCATACTTGGCCAGCGTGGTAGACTAAGGTCTTAACCCTCTTATTCTGAGAGGAGACCTATGTTCCAATAGTGGCACGGTAAAAAGGTCCGAAAAAAAACCAAATAGCAGTTCTTATTACCTTTTATACAAATATATCTAACTAAAACAAGTATCCATGCTTTGCTTGTATAAGTACTGGTTTTATTGAATGTGTTCATAGTTAGATCGAAGGATTAACTTACAGGTGTGCGGCAATGACCGACGGAGGCTAGACCGACGTGCCAGTGAACTCCGGCCGGACGTCTTGAACACCGATGTGAACTAGACACGCGTAGGTTATCAGAGAGAGTGCGCTGGTGAACTGTAGAACGCGCACGAGTTCACACGACCGTCCACGATGCGACGCGTTCGGACACTCGAATCACTCGATGATTTAGTCCGCACGAAACAGACATGTGAATTGTGTACCGATTAAACCGGCATTACCTAGTGGCCAGTCTCATATTGACGTGTTCAATTGTGTTCTCTGTGGTTATTATTAGAACAATCGTATATTGAATAATCGTTGCTTAATTTTGGCTCAATAAAACTGGGTACATCTCGTATTACGATATTTTTAGAAAGCAACCATGGAATCGCTTGATATTCTATTTATAAACGTAATATGTACGTAAATATGAAAACCTATTTCGATGCAAGATGAAAATATGTAGATCATCGCATCTGAGATCGCATCGCATAGAGTTATTTTAATACATCAGTTTCCTGTTAATAACCTCAGATTGTACCCAGAGGGGAAGATACGTTTACAACCATTCGTTTTATTTTGTTCAAAAACCATACGAGAAGATATGCATAAGGCTTATAGTAGCATATGTACTAGAATCAGAAATCAGGAAGCCAATACTGTTTATTTCCGTTAAGCACGATTGAAAGGAGTTAACTTTATATTTACGAACTGATATCGTATGTTACATCAGGGTTTAATCTGAGATAGCCATTAGGTATTGCAATTTCGCGTTATTTTCCTTAATATTGCTTAACAGACATTTGTTTGTATTTACTAATTATTTCCTTGCTATTATTCCGTGTATATAGTGTTATTTACCTAGTACCAGAGTAGAACTTGTGAGTATGATCAGTTTTACTCAGAATATATTTGTGTGCTACTTTAGTATCTTATTTACTATTGATTACCTATATGTTCGTTTACTTTGCATATAATATAAAATAAACATAAATTTGTCAAGTTACTCAATTGATCACAAGTCTCGTGCTAACGGTTATGCCGTTTCAGGGATTGGTCAGAATAAACAGATGGATACACACAGAAAGATATAAAAAAGTATGTTAGTGTTTTGGATAAAGTTCATTATTTTAATAATATGAGCTTAAGAAAAAAAGACCTTCATTTGTAAATGGCGGCCAGACACTTCAATTTCATTTACATGTATAGATTAGACATAATATTTGCAAATGAACACACTCCATGCGAATTTTTAATAGGCCATAAATATTTCAACTTTCCCGCAAACACAAAGGTATCAGCAGAAAATACTGAATATCTGTTTTTATTTCAACAACATAATCAAAGAAATTGCGCACGCCATCAATACCCGGAAACAAAAGCAAAAATTGCACGGTTCCCATTAAGTGGGTTATGCACAGGCTGTCGGTTTTTCACGGGTTTCTCTAAGTGATCTACTTGCGCTATACGAGAAAGCTCGTCTATTGAAATACGTATCATAACAAGCGCAAAATGACATTAATCATGCGCAGTAAGTTAAGGCTCCCGACATACATACGTAATGTACATACATACGTACATATTAGTGTTAAATGTACCTAGTACAAAATGAAATCCTACGCAATTTTCACGTATATTAAATATGTTCTACTCACATTAATACAACAGACCATGTAAAATAAACAAAAAGTGGCGGCATTATAGCCATTTCGGATACAGGTCAGGAAACAAACGGATTTAAACAAGAAGTGTTCGATTTGTTTATGGGTATGTCCGCAGAATTCTCGCGTTTGGAAAACGTGAATCGGAAAACGTATTTGTAAAATCCTTTCCATCCATATAAATATATATATTCTTGTATATATGTGTTGTATGTAAATGTAACTATATGTATATATAAAGCCGGGTTTATGTAAAATGCTGCGGTAAACGAGTGCACTGTGGGAGGATACGCGGAGGAACTGAACTGTTTAAATTGAACCAGTTTTTACGCTTCGATTGTTCAGTAGATTATATTTGTTTTTCTAAGGAAATCGGTAAATTAAATATTATTATTGCAATGACTTTAATATTGTAATAGTTGTAAGGTATTAAGAAAGTGTCAAGATCCACAATCCATATTTATGATTTCATTCTGTGGCCAAAATATATGAGTGAAAATTATAGTGAACCTTTACAAAACCATAACCAATATTTACACGAACTTCTCAATAAACATGTTTCACGAACAGGTCACGTTTAATATGAATACATTTTCCTGGTGAAGTCGCTAAGACCTATGTTTTCATCATTATTAGAGCAGCGATGGTTAAGCAATATCGCGGTTACGATCACATCAGCTCAGCTGAACTGGTTGTTCTGCTAGGCGTTGTTTCTGATAGAGTAGCTGGCGAGCTATGCGGCATCATTCCTACATTCAAAGCTTGTGCGACTAGTGATGTCGTACTTTAAAAAAATACTTATTGATTTGACATATAATTGATAATTAATATTTAAAGTAAGAAAATTTTAACGTCCGATGGACTAGTTTGTCCTTAGATATTACATACATTGTGTACCTGTAGTTTTGTTTTGAAAATTAGTAAAAAAATTAGTGTGTAGTACCTGATTAAACATGTACCGGCGTAACTTTAGTATGTTTTATCGGGATGGCCCTGGAAAAACAAACGTCAGTCAAGCCGGTACATATTTAATTATGTATGCACTCGTATATGTATACACTCACGAAACGTGTAACAGTAAAATATGTAGTACCTAAATAAGAAGGATTCTTACTGATCAAGTTGTAACTGGCGATCGTTAGACGTTTAACTGGAGAGCTGGACGTATCATTTGAACAGCCCGGTTGACCTAGTGGTGGTGGGCGCGTTGAAAGCGACAGCGGCCGCATAATGACAGAGGCAGGGAAGGTGGTCGAGGCACCGGTGCTTGGTACAGCGGGTACAGTGTGCGCGCAGCTCGCCATGCGAACACGTTCACCACATGGCGCGTCGTCTGACGCTGCTTGCGCTGCTCGTCTGCGCGGCCGCGCGCCCTCTCCGCCAACACACGCCTGATGTCTCCGAATCAGAATCCTTAGACCCGTTTTCATTATGGGAAGACTACGACGACACCCACGCAACAACATCGACATTGACCTCGACTACCGAGAAGCCCAACACCAAAGTGCTGTTGAGGAGTAAAGTGCCGGAGCATAAAGTGATTAGAAATAAAAGTGAACACAAAAATAAGGGTGATGAAAACAGTAAAATTATAAAAACGACTATCAATATACAGAGTCACACAAACTTTTTGGTGACTAAGCGTCCTGTGAACGCGAATGCATTGCAGTTTCCGACGCCGGTCCCTCAACAATCGTCCGTAGAATTAGGCGATAAAGAGGTGTGGATAGATGGAGTGCTGCACGTTCCCAAAAGAAATACAATTAAACCGATTGCACCAAAACGAACCAACCACACCAAACAAGGAACCACACTCCGCCCCCATAAAACAACTCGCCGTCGGAAAGTGACCACCACATCCCGCCCATCAACAACGCGACGCGTTCGTCTTGTGTCGAAAGTAACCAAAGCGCCAATAAAGAAGAAGTCGCCATGCCCACCGAAGAATTCCTGGTGGTTATCCACGTTTTTCCAAGAGACCAAGGTACAAAAGTCGCCTAAGAAACAAGCAAAAACAGGTTGGTTTGTAGGTGGGTTTAAATATTTTTTGAGGTGTCCACAGTTTCCTAAACAACATTGGATTCAGTGTTGTTAAAAAAAAAATGAAAAATTCACATTAAAAGCAGATAGCAACTTTATTTCACTCTCCATAATATAACATCACGCCTGTATAAGAAGGGGTAGGCAGAGGAGTGTAGTAATCCCACTTTTCACCAGTTATTGTTTTATTCTACTCATAAATATTTGGTGACGCACATGTATGGAAGTATTTTAGAGATGCAAATAAAAAACATGTATCGTAATCATTAATTCTTTCACCAAGTACTTCCCTACATTATTTGACATGACTAATCTTAAAACGGAAAGGAATAAAACTTGTTTAAAAGTTTTTAAACTAAAAACTTTAAAAGAGAAGACAGGCGCACTGACGTTTCACCTTAGATTTCCTCACCACCATTACAGCCAGCTCTTAATATCTCAAAACATAATTGTAACGAAAATCATAATAATTCATTTGAATTATTTGTCATTTGCTTTCATAGTTACATTAATTTTTCAAAAACGTAATACGGGTCCGACATATTTATACATAGAGTTGTTCAAAAATATCATTGAAGCATTCTATGCAAATTAGTTTCTTTTCGAGCAAATGTATTATAACTTTTTTATCGCCATATTATTACGTCATGGCGGTTTTAAGGAGTATTTGTTTACATATGTATTATAAGTGCTCTTTGACTATGGTTCTTATGATTTATTTATTGAGAGAAAATATTTTTTACTTTATTCGCATTGACATTTTTATTATTTAAAAAAAACTGACATCATGCCTGTTATGCACGAGAACTAAGCAGAGGAGTGTAATACACTCCCACGTTTCATCAGTTACGTTTACGTTTCACCGTGGAATAGTGGGCGAGTCTGTAGCCATAAACCAGGCACAAATTCAGACTCAAAACCACTACT
The DNA here is from genome assembly GCA_018245815.1 of Apyrrothrix aesculapus. Taxonomy (NCBI): domain Eukaryota; kingdom Metazoa; phylum Arthropoda; class Insecta; order Lepidoptera; family Hesperiidae; genus Apyrrothrix; species Apyrrothrix aesculapus. The sequence continues at coordinate 9,074 of DWEH01000083.1, read as the reverse complement.
AGAAATTTCAAATAGAAATTCTAAGTTAGAGAAATCCAATATTGTTCAGTATGTATTAAACATTTTATTGTATCTGTATACGTGATGAATTTTTATACCGGCTTAACTCACTGTTATTTTTCGGGATGATCCGACTGTTTTCATACCTATTAGTGGGGAGCGCCGTGACTTCGCTGCGATTGGCGAGAGCTCATGAAATGGGAGCTCGAATAGGTCCAAAACTAGTCGAGCTATCCCGAAATAACGTACGTGAGTTAAGCAGGTATGCATTGATTGAATAAGAAAATAATCAAGAGTATGTTTAAATCCGTCACAAATGTTGCTATTGTTAAATTTAACTACGGGTTCACATCTTGAATATATTAACCGTAATATGTTTTAAAAATTTGCCAGGCATTTGCTGTGTGCCTAGGTTATTTTCTATTCATTCCATTCAATTTCAATTGCGCCGTATTAATTCCGGCGTCGAGAACCGTTGAAACACTTTTTGTACAATTAAATTATTTCTGATATTACAATGATTCCATTTATATACATATGTTTTAATAGACATTAGAAAGTAGCTTAAGCCAGTCGTATGTATTTAACAGAGACCATAAATATTTATGAAGTACATAAGTATCCATGAAATAAAATTCAAACACCGTATCGGATTCGTGCAATTTTTGTTTATTATAAGATTTCAGCCACTTAATATATTACGATGATACAAAAACTAATTAATCATTAAAATTACTGGCTAGATAGCATACGAAATATTTAAACATTTAATATTCCGTGACATTAGCGGCGATTTGATGAGAAATATCGAAATGAATTCTGAAAACAACGTCAAAACACATCCATTTTTTAACATTATGTGGTTTGATTTTAGAAAGGTATGAAAGTTTAAGACACGATGCACTTTATTTATACTTTTATTATTTCATCTAAACTAGCAACAAGACGCTTAATGGATAGTTTTGGTCGTCAACGAAAATTTCTTAATGTGCGTCTGATTTTGAATACGCTCATTTGCGCAGTTTTTAAATAACTCTAAAAACAAAACCCTCTACTGTATCCAAGTACCTGCGTTTATATTCAAATTATTGAACTAGTACTACATATGACAATGATAATTGTTGTTCTTACAGAGATTTAAAGATTCCAGAGGGTCATAGTGTCAACATAGAGTTATACAGACGTAAAAATTAAATTTATTGTGTCTATAACTTTACAATTAACTGACGTAATAACAGAAATATGTTATTTAATATTACTTCTGACATATATACATAATCATTGCGAACGTGTGGCTGCGTGCCTTAGGCGAATTGTCGTACTCAAAACTGAATATATGTACATCGAAAGAAGCATGATAAGAGCACTTATGTAATACTTATGTATATATTAGCTTTATTTAGTTTCAGTACTTGTTAATTTTAATTATTAGACATATAATTTTCACGCGTTATTGTTTTTGGGCTTGAACAACTAGTTCATTTTTATTATTCGCGTAAGCATATTTTAAATTTTAATTAGGTACCTCTATTTTTCTTGCTATACCTATTGCTTATGTGGCTTAGGTGTTATTGTTGCTATATCGTCAGGTGTTACGTTCTGTAATATAAGAAACAAAATAAATATATTTCGATAGCTATGTGACAGATTAAACGGAGTGTATTGAATAAATCTTGAAGATACCTCGAAATTATTGCCTGCACAAGTAATTAAACAGCAGTGGTCGCCTAGTGGTTTGAAATTCAGCCTCTCACTCCGGGAGGCCGGGTACAAATCCTGGCGCGCACCTCTTTACAAAATATGCGTTTTATGATTAAGATTAAATATCACTTGCTATAAAGGTGAAGGAAAACATCGTGAGGAAACCTGCACACCTTAGAAAAAAACTGTTTTCTAAGGCGTGTGAAGTCTACCAACCCGCACTTGGATAGCGTGGTAGACTATGGCCTTAACCCTCTCACCCTGAGAGGAGACCCGAGTCCAGCAGTGGACCGATAAAAAGGGTCAGGAGAATAAAAAAGTAATTAAACTTTAGAAACCATTATAGGTTTTTCTAGGCATACCTCTCAAGAAAGGCGATTATCATGTATAACAGCGAATTCTACAAAACAACTGTAGAATACTCTGTAGCGACCTATTTAAGACTAATCGTACATAATAGTTAATTTCCGGTCATAGCTTATTGGCGCGACGAATACTTGGAAAATAGTACCAGGATGTTCACTTTTTGCAGTTTTATTGCTCGCGTTCTTTATTGCAATTATTGCAACTAACGGCTTCGACGAGTTTTACCGACTCTGCTACATTTCAATAAATTCTTCAGCAGTATCTAATTACAGTAAAGGGTTTTCTTAATACTCGTTCCCTAAAACCTTATTATTAACCGTTTTTTGAGTATCTATGTATATAATTGTATTATGTATCGACTTATCTCATTTATGTTTTTTCGGGATAGCCCGTCTAGTTTCGGACCTATCCAAGGTACTTTTTTATAGGCTTCACTTGTACACATACATGTAACATATTTTGGTTCAATGAACTGCATGATGTAAAAGACACTAATTTAATAATTATGAGCGGCGACAATAGGGTGCAAAGGGATGCACTTGCGCCCCCCTGTCATGAAAGAATTTAAAAACAAAATTAAACCTAGCAAAGAGACAGACGGCCACCTGATGGTTAGCGGTCACCGTTGCCTATGGACATGTGCAACACCAGAAGAATTATACACTCATTATTTATACAAATAAAAATGAATACATGTTCTTTTATAAGTGACTGTTTAAATTAATATAATCTAATACGCGCACGACTAAAATTTGCCATTGATATAATGATCATGACGTAAATGTCTATTTTATATACCTAAGTATAATTCTAAACATGCACCATTATAAATAGTATTACATTAATTAACAATATGGGCTCTTTCAGACGAGCGTATTTTTGGCGCGGTTTACGTTCGTTTTGGCATACGCGCCGTAAATACGCTGGTCTGAAAGAGTCCTATAGTGTGGACATACAGTCCCCTGAAAATCCTGACGACGTTCACGTTAATAATTCTTGCAGGCATTTTTACAAAGGTGTATCAGTGGATTATGGATTCGAAATTATCCTGGTTCGGCCCCACCTGGTTCGAGCAACCAGAGCCGAAAACGTCCACGACGACCACCAGCACCACGCCGACGCCGCTCCCCACCTCTACAAACAATTGGTTTCAAATCTTTCTCGACTCCGAAGAGAACGATGTCGCCGAATCTAATGTTAACGCACGTTAGTAACTATAGTTCCACACTAACTAAAGTAACAACTTATTTTTATTCTGGAAAGGTGGCCTGGTAGAGCTCGCTTGTTAGCGATAGTAAATCTGACATAGTTCAGAAACTTAATCGTAATGCTGCAAAGTTGAATACTCAATAAGTTACCATCAGTTGGTTCACATAACTGCTGATGCACAATTTAAATGCAACTTACAAGTTGCGTTTATTTCGTGTACATACATATAAGTTTGCGGTAGACTGACCGAGTCCCGGTACAGCCATACAGTTATTATGTATTTTGCAAATGTAAATTTGTCAATATTTTTTTATATAGATAACAAAATATTTCATCGAATGTCATAATTTTTACCGCTTAATGTTTACCCATCGATTGTTATTTGCATATTTATAGAAAAAGTGGTCCTGTTTATGATTTTAGATAAAAAAACGCCTAAAAAGTCGGCGAAGAAAAATTATAAAGGCTATCAGCTTTTGAGAGCTTACCCAGATGTTCAGTGGAAGATACGCGCGTTACTAGAACTCCAAGAAGACGCTGAAGGATCAGGTCTGATGTGGTGGACACCGCCATCCCTCAATGGCTCCACGGACTTATTAGTGCCACCAGATCTCTTAGTGGATGTTAAAGAACATTTAAAATCATCTAAGATAGAATTCGATGTGGTCATATGGGATTTACAAGTAAGACACTCTTACATGATTACGTTTTCCACTGGTTTAACATACATATGTTTTTTCGGGATAGTCCGACTAGTTTCAGACCTGTCTAAGGACCTGTTTTCACGAGCTCTCACCGCTCAAGGTCTCGCGGAGACGTAAAGAGTAATAATAAAAATATTACACGTTCCTTTAAATTTGAGAAAAGGAAATATTTTTTTACTGATGCTTTTATTTGTTGTAGAAAGCAATAGCGTATGAGAATCCCAAGCTTTCAAAGAAGCAAAGACTGGAATTGGAGCAGTTACGTGGACACCCTATGACGTGGCGACGGTATCACCGCTATGCAGATATCCTACGATATTTAGAATACTTGCAACACTCCTACACTGATATTGTAGAACTAGTTCCTCTTGGTCTTTCCTCTGAAGGGCTTCCGTTAGTAGCTGTTAAGGTAGGGTATACAACGATTTTCTTCAATTTACTTCAATTTTCAAGTTGAAGAGCACGTTGGTATATATGTACTAATTTTTTCACTTTATCAAATGAATAAATAGTTTCAGTTATTATCTTTCCATATTTATCAGATCTTATTAGCTATTATCATGTTTTTAATAAGTCTCTGGTCAATTTATTTGCGAGATTATTCTGTGGCCGGTTGAAACTAGAGGTATCTATTTCTTTTTCAGATTTCGTTGCCGTCTAACGAAACTCAGCCAGTTATTTTCAACAGTAAAGGTCGAAAGAAGAAGTGGAAGCTTCGCTCGTATATGAAGCCAGCTGTATGGCTAGAAGGTGGGGCACACGCACGGGAATGGATAGCACCAGCGGTCGTCTCCTGGATGCTACATACACTTGTTGAAGGTGAGAAAGGTTTAGGTAAGTGTAATAATGGAGAAGTTATAGTTTTATGGATAATATTGTGGTGAGAGGAAAACAATTTCAAGGAGAACAAAATGTAAATTTATATCATCAAGCCTGTATTTCCTCGGAGGGATAGGCTCTTCTGCCTACCAAAATGTGAATTCAGTAACTAAAATCTTAATTGCATTCCTTTTAGTTTTCACAATTGAAGGCACCTCTTGTTTTTATTGCATGATGTATTTATAAGTAACTATTTGCGATATGCATACGTTATTATGCTCTGCTGGTTCAGATAATACCCTTAGAAACTTGTACGGCGCGTGCTGTTCCACAGCGCGGCTCCGTAACAAGACAAAGGTTAATCTCTCTTTATCGTTGCGAAAATAATTATTTCGAGTAGACGTGTATGAGATGTTCACTATAACAATTCACAGTGAGATACTTAATACCACTAGCTTCATACTCACTTACGTATTGTTTTGTGCTTATTTGTGTATACAAGTTTTCTTTTTAAATATAACATCACGCTCATGTTTTCCCTGACGGGCAGACAGAGTGCTACTAATGGGAATTGCAAGTTAGAAAACCCAATAACACGGGCCTGATCCGGTGATCGAACCCTGGACGTTTTAATCAGCAATCGCGCTTGTAACCACTCGATCAATGAGGCAGTCAAGCTCTGTTTTGATATCGGGACAGAAGCTAAAGCAGCTACTGGCTAAAATTGTACATGTGTTTTTCTCGACAGGTCCTGACCTCGAAATGCTCAATATAGCTGATTTCTACATTTTACCTGTTCTAAACCCGGATGGTTACGAGCATTCGCACACTCACGACCGTCTATGGAGGAAAACTCGTTCGCGATCTTCTGATAGCGCTGATGATTACACCGGATGGTTAGTGTTGAAATCACAATATTTTTATAATAACAAGAGAAAAACAGAAAAAGGGTTTTTTCATAATGACTACACAGGTGCAAGTATAATATAAAGTGAATACGTAATGTGAAGTAATCGCTACGGAACGAGCCCTGCTCAGAATTGTTCTAGTTGTTAAAGTACAACCAGAACTGGTCTTCCGCAGAGAACGTTGGTGCAGTCTCGGCAAGCAATTGACAACAGCGTTACGTACCATGAAAAAGAAAACAATAATGATAAAATGATAATAATAACAAAAAATGGAGATTAAATTTAAAAATAAAAATAAGAGTATTACAAGCAGTTTAGGTTTCTTCCAAGTCACAATTCTCTAACATTCTAAACAATTTAATGTTGCCAGCAAGTGAATATTACGTTGTTTACAGTTCAAAACGCGGTATTAAATGTTTTTACCTTGCACACAAATCGTAGCTAACACGAATGAAAATAAAATTGTTACTTTAAGGTCTAACTCGTTTAACTGTTTAAACCGGACGATGTCGCTTATCTCTGTGTTAAAAGCTCTGGGAAATTTCCAGTTTTTTAAATGTTCAGTTAAACACACTTCCTTGACTGCACTTGTCTCATAATCTTTCTAAATAAACAGAAATACGACAACTGTTAATGGTAATTTGTTTGCTTCCAGGAAATGAAAATCTTTCCTCAAACTTTACAGCCATTCTCGTACAAAATCTTCTTAAATAGGAAGTACTAATTAAATTTTACAACAAAGAAATACTAATTAAACATTGAATTGTTAACGGTTTAAAGCATCCCTTGCACCCGTAGTGTCGGTCTATCTAAACTTAACTGTATAAACGTTCGTAAAAAACATTTTTTTTAGGATGGTCAGGTCAACTTTAAAAAAGGAAATTTATGCATTTAGTTCTGTGTGAAATTATTCAAAATTGTTTCTTGTCGGCGATGGGCCGACCCTAAGCCATGCTTTCTTTTTATCGCTCAGTTTTTTGCCGTTAATGGGAATTACGTTAATGGATTCAGACACCTACTTAACGCAAAAATGATGAAGAGGTCTCGCTCATAGATTAAACTGTCTAGAATATGATTAAGCATGTGATGTCGTAGTCAAGTAAGGTATTGGAAGGCGTGTTTTTAACAGTCCAATTATACGGCGTTGGCAGATAAAATCGGTCTGCTTTTGTAGAATCCATTTTTGTCCATCGGTCATCTGGAGATCTGATGACCAAGACGAAATTTTATTTCTTGTTTTACTTTGCACTCGTTACAAATGTTCTTACAAACAAACAAATAGCTTTGAAATCGGGGATACAAAATCATAATTATCTGTAGGTAAATTCCAATTTTTATAAAGCTACATCACATTGTGACTGTATTTCGTCGAGGAGATAGGCAGCGAAGTGTATCAGTCTCTCGTTTCACCAGTTATGTTAACCCTCCCACCTAATAGCCATCAGTCTATTGCCATTTATACTAGACTCCGTGCTACCACTGGGAATTTCAAGTTAGAAAAACCCAATAATGCTTTGTACGACGCGGTGTTTGAATCCGCAGTTGATCAACAGTGGCGCTAACAACCATTAGAACAAGGTGACGGACGACGCCTTTCCTTAAATCAAAATTGCATTTCCTCAGGTTACCCTGGAACTGGGGTCAAACAGAATGCTTTGGTGTGGACGCAGATCGCAATTGGGACTATCATTGGGGAGAGAAGGACTCTGCCCGCGATCCTTGTTCGGATAACTACTCTGGACCGCACCCGTTCAGTGAACCGGAAACACGTGCGGTTTCCAACTTCTTATCCGAACGGAAAGGACAGATAAAGGTTAAATACTGTTTTTTGTTATTTCTTTTGGAATATTAGTAATGCACACAAAACGTTATTTTATTACACCATCGTACATTGTTTAAGCTATTTAGTAAATGCCTGCCAGTTGGATGTTTTTATGAATAATTTATATTCCGTTAACGATTAATGCTCGTACATTCATATACCTCATTCGTTTTTTAAAAAACAAAAACGTATTAAGCAGTCCATGGTTACAATGTTTCCGTCTCCAGCCAGTCGAAACTTGGAATCTATTTGACATAAATATGTGCTCGTTTTCGACTAGATATTAAAGCACGTGTAAAAATTTTCAGAAAACAACATAAGAACTGTAGAATACATATGTATGTTTTGTGTTACTATTAATTAAAATTAGCTTTTATTAATTAAAATATATTATTAGCATCAGCGCCCTCATTCTGAGCGGCGAAATGTATTTAGCAGAGGAGCAATAAAAGGTTTGATTATAATGAGTGTTGAGTCATATTGCCGTTACGTTTGGCATGTACGTCATTTTGCCGCAAAGATATTTTCAGGATCGTTCAATAATGCACATATATTTATAGGATGTACTTAGATGTTCTTTCTGGACTAAGTGTAGGTGTATGTGTTTGCCTTTGAATGTGGTATTCATTGCACACATACGGAACCCTCCTTTGTGGTTACGAAGGTGGCGAATCATGTTATTATAATAAACATAACATCACGCCTGTAATCCCCGAAGAGGTAGGCAGAGGAGTGTAGTTTCCCAGTTTCATCAGTTACGTTTACGTCCCAATGTGGAATAGGTGGTGAGTCTATTGCCATACACCGGGCACAAATCCTGACTCCAAGCCACTACTAGAAATTCTAATTTTAGAAAAATCCAATAGTACTCGACCCCGGATTTGAACCCCGGGACCTCTCGATCGGCAGTCGCGCTTGCAACCAACACGACCAACGAGCCAGTCACTCGTTATTATACTGTTCACTGTTATTATAATAAAACATTTTAAATTGGACGGTAGCCAGAGGAGTACAGTACCTCCACTTTTCAGCAGTTAATGTTATAGCCCTCGTGTAATAGGAAATGAGATTCGGGTACAATTCCAGACTCCGTGCTACTGGGAATTTCAATTTATAAAAACTCAATAATACTTTGCCCGACCCGCGAATAGAACACAGAATGTCTTGGTCAGCAGTCGCGCTTGCAACCACTAGACTAACGAAGCATTTCAAATAGTCGCGACAATATATTACATCCTTCCTTAAAGTGCTCAAGGTCTGCACGCAACGTCTTTAAGAATAATACTCTTACGGTTGTAGAAAAAGGCAGCTTGTTTATTTTTCTTTTGCTCTCTTGATTCTTTTCAAGTATCACGGTTTGCTCAAGTCTTACCAGGTACCGTGTCCGTACTGTTTAAACTTATATTCTTTTTAGGACATCTAAATATCATAATCTTTTTTATTACATAGTTTTGACTTTTATCTTGGTCTGCCTCGTTGGTCTTGTTGGTTGCAAGCGCGACTGCCGATCGAGAGGTCCTGGGTTCAAATCCCGGGTCGAGTACT
>DWEH01000082.1:0-15127 GCA_018245815.1 Apyrrothrix aesculapus | reverse complement strand
GGTGGCAGCAGTACTCCATGCAAGATAGCAGTTGCGCCTGGTATAGGATGAGCAATTGCTCGGGCGTGAAGTATCACCTTACCTTGTTCAAGATGCCAAGTTTTTTTGCCGCTGTTTTCGCCTGAGACTATGAAGCAGCCGATGTTAAGATTGGACGACAGATCCATTCCCAATAAATTCCAGGTGGTCAGTGATGGGGATGGATACATCTTGGAAAGTCGGAGTCAGATGATGATGAGAATTTATTTAGGATGAAAAATATGTATGGACCAAATGATTAAACATGCTTCTATCTAGGTGTACCAGATAGTATAGGCTGAATAGTAAAGCAGTATCGAAAAAAATCACTTCCCTCTAAAAAACTCTTCTTTTACGTAGTCAATATCTCTAGAGTGCAAATTTGTTCCAACAATAACATAGTCACTGACAATAAACAGTCACTTTGTTGTCAGTATAATCATCATTAGAATCATTTCCTGTTCCAAAAAATTATTAGCATAATAGATCTGGTGGTGGGATCAATTGTGGTAATTTCAGTTTTCCACTTGCACGACACAACCCAGAAGATTCACTGCTGTATTTTAATGCCTTACAATACGTACAAATGGCTAAGATTTCTTCAATTGTTACGGATCTGTCGCACCGTAATTGGTTTCCGAATCGTAAAGAAATGCCACTCCGACTAAGTTCACAGAAGGACTACACGCTCATGTTCATTGTGTCGTGCTCGCCGTTGTTGTGTTTGGATGCGTACGACCTCTTTGCATTCTAGGTATATACTCTTATCATTCATTTTCACTCACTCATGAACGCGTTTAGGACATACCTACACTACTATTATAATTATCTGTCGATCGCTGGTCATTAGTGCGGTTTGCAAGAGAGGTCGTTGAGTTCCTCGTCGAATATTTGATTAACTTCGACGACCTATCAGCTTATCTTCTCGTCCGCATTGATATGAACAATGCTGTAATTGCATAAAACGTAATGAAATTGTTTTCACAGTTAATCAAATGTTACCCTGCGAATTCTAACATATCGAAAACCTCAAAATACGTTCACAATAATTTATATTCATATTTCATGTCTAATCTAAACCTCCAATGTCATTATACGAGTAGGTACCTGTCAATTAGTGTCAATAGACAATGACAGACCAAAATAAATGATCGGAAACTGTACATTAACTTTAACCAAGTTTTTCCAACCAAATATTTGAAATATAATCAATTTTACACAATCGCACGAAAGAAACGGTAGTTTTGGTTGGACGGATGAGCTGCTCCCACGCAGCGACGCTAATAGTGCTGCGTGAGGCTTACGGGCCTCGAGGACTTCATCCCTACCTAAGAAGTTCTCATGGGAACAACTGCCTCAAGATGATGGACATCCCGCCTTGTATAGGCGGTGATGGTAGGCCTATACTGCGTTCCCAACTACTTACTACTACGCAGAACGACTCAAAGTACAGTGTTGAACTGAACATTCCCACTTCTCAAGCTGTCCCGTAAGGGTGGGAATGTCGAATGTGCGCGTAAAGTAACGACGAGAGACAGCTACCTTGCGGCACACTTGCACGTATGGGCCTGGGATCTGAGGTACAGTTCTTAACAAATACACGCGATATTCAGCTTCGCCTACAGACGTTTTCGGTTCGTCCTGGCTATCAAGGCATAGCACACCGGCGCTGCATACGTCAGACTGAATCGGATATACATAGATGCGGTACACCTTAAGTTTACGGATCGAGAGCCGGGATGTGAGACTTTTGTATAGCGGGTCAATTAGAGCCTCTAACTTAGAAGTACAGCCATCAGAAAGCCATTAATTTAATGAAATCTGAAATAATGATTCCCAAATAAAATGACCAAATTCTCTTTGTTTTGTTTTGTTTTTAAACCACCCCTGTGTTAGAGCGAACTAAACGAAAAATATTATTTAAATCGGTCAAGCTGTTTTTAGTTTAGTTGAAATATGAGTTTTTTTTATATGTTGAATTTTAATTGACGTTATTACTCCACTAATTACAAAAAACTAATTACAGATAAAGCAATTAGTTTTTCTAAGATAAATTATATTTGGATTTCACATTATTTTATGACAGTTTTAAAGAATGTTTCTGCATAAAATTTATTGCAAAATAAGTATTGCCATTATTACAATCTACCGTAAGCTGATTGCTTCAGTTCGATTCTTTATAGCAACACTGATGGATCGATACTCGATAGCAAAATGGCTACCACCAATGATTCGAAGGCGCCGTTGCGCCAAGTAAAAAGAGTACAGTTTGGTATATTATCACCAGATGAAATCGTAAGTACTGTTTAATTAATCATTGTACCGTATATCGTAGAATGCAATAATAGTTTTGCATATATTCAACGTAGGATGGTCTTGTGTAGCTACAACTCATTACCATGTTTTTATCCTTTATCTCTTAATGGATAATGTGTTCTTTATCCCTATACTAACTGTCTTGTAGATAATTTATTAATTCAATTCTTGATTTAGGAGTTACTTATCATATTTTTGATTGCTTAATTTTGTTGTGTTGCAATAGATTAGGTCACAAGAAAAAGTATAGGAATATTTTACATTCGGAATAATGTTTGTTATAGCGTCGAATGTCAGTCACAGAAGGGGGCATCCGCTTCCCCGAAACTATGGAAGGCGGGCGTCCCAAACTTGGCGGGCTCATGGACCCACGACAAGGGGTGATCGATAGAACATCTCGGTGTCAAACCTGCGCTGGAAATATGACCGAATGCCCTGGACACTTTGGTCATATAGATTTGGCCAAACCAGTTTTTCATATTGGATTCATAACAAAAACAATCAAAATCCTAAGATGTGTCTGCTTCTACTGTTCAAAACTTCTTGTCAGCCCGGTAACATCACTGATTATCTTTGTACATTTCTTTGTATGGTCATATTTATGGTATAAGTAATAAAATAATGTTGATGTTTCTAGACAAATCCAAAAATAAAAGAAGTTGTTATGAAATCAAAAGGACAACCTCGTAAGAGGTTAACATATGTTTATGATCTGTGCAAAGGGAAAAACATTTGTGAGGGTGGTGAAGATATGGATATTGGTAAGGAAGGGGAAGAAGGGAAGAGAGGCTCAGGCCATGGTGGTTGTGGTCACTACCAGCCCTCTATCAGAAGACAAGGTCTTGACCTTACAGCGGAATGGAAACACGCTAATGAGGACACACAGGAGAAGAAAATCATAATCACGGCTGAGAGAGTTTGGGAGATTCTTAAACATATTACTGGTAAAAAAGCATTTTATGTTGTCAATCTAATTTTTGTTCTGGCTCTTATCAAATGCCTGTCTTAAATTGCTCATCTTTTTGGGAATAACAAATCACCACTTAAGCTTTTATTTACTTAAAATTAGACACTTTAAAATACAGGGCTAATTACTTGTAGTCTTGATGTGCTGGCAATGAACATTTATATCAAGTTATACCTGTACAGTGAATCCTTTGAAAATGTTAAATATTGAGACAGTCACAAGTTGTCTGCCATGAAAAAGTAGCAATTTGGATTGGTATTCTAAATGGTACTGCACTCCCATTATTCAATGGGATTGTAACTCGTTCACTTAATCATGATGTTCATTTAACCTAAGAGGTTCTTTCCTTACAGCTATTGTAACAGCATTAGTTAACCAATACTTACTCTTAACTCTATCTTGAGACATTTTCGCTAAAGCTAACTGAACATATAGTTTATTAACTTTACATTTGAATCAAATTCAACATGTATAGAATTTAGGTGTGTTAGGTGTGTATCTGTGTGTTGTTTTTCACAGCATTGATTGTATATTAAATTTTTTATACATCTGAGTATCATTAAAATGCTCTTAGTTTGTAAGAGAATTGTATGTCTGTATTTTAGTAGTTTTTGAAATAAATCAAAGTAAAGTGTACATTCAGATCTTAAATGCACACATTAAGTTAATGATTTGTCAAAAAAGTTAATCATGTGATCTGTAAAAGTTATGGCTATAAGTTATAAGTTGGGATGTTATGAACATAAAGTTTCAGGTCTATATATAAATATATAGAGAAATAATATTCTTCCTTCTCCAGACATAGTTACAGATATGGAAATATTTTGAATTATCTGATAGTTTTGGATAGCTAAATATGTTACTTTTAAGGAATTGTTGAAGTACAGAAAGTACATAGAGCCAATTATTTGATTTGATTTGTTTAGATTCTATACAATGAAAAACACATGTGCCAACAGTGTTAGTTCAACTGGGCAAAAACCTGTCATAACATGTATCATGACTCACACCAAGATTATTCAAAACTTTTATATTGCAGTTGTGGTTTTGAATAGATTTTTATTTTCAATATCTGGTAGTTTTGATTATGATTAGGGTGCATCATAACATCCCTGATTAAACAACATTAGTTTACATCTTGTTTTATCTTCTCTTTTCTTTCAATCCTGGAATAATCCATGTTTTTGTACCAGCCGATGTACATTTTCCTATTACCTCTAGATTATTAAATCAACTTTTTAGTCTATTTGCCAGTAAAAAAAGTGATAAAACCCATTATACATAGAAGAGACACCTTATATGGACATATAATAATATTTTAGACAGCATGGCATTATTTATCCTTGGCCTTACACTGGGGTGAGTTTCACCACTGTTGTAGTCAACCTGGGTGCATAGGATGTTTTCGTTAGTTGTTCTTTTACTATTAAGAATGTTTGCTGATATCTCATTAACCTTACATTCTTTCTTTTATATCATACACTCTTGTCAGAGTGGTCAGGGTTGACTTGCAGAAACATTGTTTGCTTTCAGGGCTGTTGTATGTCTCGCGATGTCTTTTCATTTGTGGCGGTTGGTTGTGTTGCGAGCACACTGGACCGCGGTGGACTGTATGGCTTTAAGTAACAAATCGATCCATTGTATAGGTGGGCGGGCACTAGCTCTCTTGCCTTCCACCTTGCAATGCACCAAAAGTCACTCCAGCAAGTCCTTGTTTCTGGATATATGCTCAAAGAACTTCAGTATTCTCAAATGCACAATCAACGAAAGGTTGTCTCGTATCTGAAGTTCTTTAAGGATTAAAACATTGGTGCGAAACACTGTCCATGGTATTCTAAGCAGCCTTTTCCAGCACCACATCTCCAGTGCATCGATATTTCGATGGTCTTATATCTTCAGTGACCAAGTTTCATCTCCATAGAGAAGATTGTAAATATGAGGCAATTCATGAATCGAACCGTTGTTTTCTTGGTTATTCGTCTGTCTTTCCAAATCTTTCCCAGTCACTCTACTGCTGATCTTGTTATAGCAAGTATAGTTGAGATTTAACATTTCTAGTTGGTACTAATATGAACCAGAATTAATGTTTAAATGAGTACTCCCTAGTGTGCCTCAAAGTGGGGCTACTATAATGTTGCAATTAGACTCATCAAGCTTTGAAAATTATAAAACAATAATTATTTTCTTCTAGATGAGGAGTCATTCATCCTAGGTATGGATCCAAAATTCGCTAGACCAGATTGGATGATAGTCACTGTGCTACCTGTACCACCATTGGCAGTGAGGCCTGCGGTTGTTATGTTTGGTGCTGCTAAAAACCAGGATGACTTGACTCATAAACTTGCAGACATAATAAAGGCTAACAATGAATTGATGAGAAATGAACAAAATGGAGCAGCAGCCCATGTGTTAGCAGAAAATATTAGAATGCTACAGTTCCATGTTGCTACATTTGTGGACAATGATATGCCTGGTATGCCAAGGTAAATATAATTAATGACTTATCATGTATTAACTGTGATGTCTAAGCTTGTAAAAAAATTCTCTTGCGTTTTATCACTGTTGCAAGCTATGTACATATATCATAATACTAGTATAGTATACCTTAACTAATAGTTCTAATTATGTAATGTTTTTCCATTTTTAGAGCTATGCAAAAATCAGGAAAGCCACTGAAAGCTGTCAAAGCTCGTTTGAAGGGAAAGGAAGGCAGAATCCGGGGAAATCTTATGGGAAAACGTGTCGATTTTTCTGCACGTACTGTCATCACACCTGATCCCAATTTACGTATAGATCAAGTAGGCGTCCCAAGGTCCATAGCTCTTAACCTCACTTTCCCAGAATTAGTGACGCCGTTTAATATAGATAGGATGACAGAACTTGTACGAAGAGGTAATGCTCAATATCCAGGAGCTAAATATATTGTTCGTGATAATGGCGAAAGAATCGACTTGAGATTTCACCCTAAACCATCAGACTTACATTTGCAATATGGTTATAAAGTTGAAAGGCATTTGAGAGATGATGATTTGGTCATCTTCAATCGACAACCAACACTTCACAAGATGAGTATGATGGGGCATAGAGTGAAAGTACTACCTTGGTCTACTTTCCGAATGAACTTGAGCTGTACATCACCTTACAATGCTGACTTTGATGGAGATGAAATGAATCTGCATGTGCCACAATCTATGGAAACTCGCGCAGAAGTGGAAAATATTCATATAACACCCAGACAAATTATCACTCCACAAGCAAATAAGCCTGTTATGGGTATTGTGCAAGACACATTGACAGCTGTAAGAAAAATGACCAAGAGGGATGTGTTTCTTACTAAAGAGCAGGTCATGAATCTTCTAATGTTCTTACCAACATGGGATGGAAAAATACCACAGCCCTGTATTTTAAAACCTCAACCTCTTTGGACAGGAAAGCAGATATTTACATTAATTATTCCTGGCAATGTTAACATGATTCGTACACATTCTACACATCCAGATGAAGAAGATGATGGTCCATACAAATGGATCTCACCTGGTGACACTAAAGTAGTTGTAGAACATGGAGAGCTTCTTATGGGAATCCTGTGTAAGAAATCACTTGGTGCTTCAGCTGGATCCTTGCTTCACATTTGCATGTTGGAGTTGGGTCATGAAACTGCTGGACGTTTTTATGGTAATATTCAGACTGTTATTAACAATTGGCTGCTTCTGGAAGGCCATTCAATTGGTATTGGGGATACCATTGCCGATCCTCAAACTTATCAAGAAATTCAGCGCGCCATTGTGAAAGCAAAAGATGACGTAATAGAGGTAATTCAGAAAGCTCACAATATGGAATTAGAACCTACTCCTGGTAATACTTTGAGGCAAACTTTCGAAAATCAAGTAAACAGAATTCTCAATGACGCTCGTGACAAAACTGGTGGTTCAGCTAAGAAATCACTTACTGAATACAATAATCTAAAGGCTATGGTGGTTGCTGGGTCTAAGGGTTCGAATATTAACATTTCACAGGTTATTGCTTGTGTAGGCCAGCAAAACGTTGAAGGTAAACGTATACCTTTCGGTTTTCGTAAACGAACATTGCCACACTTTATTAAAGATGATTATGGTCCTGAATCAAGAGGTTTCGTTGAAAATTCATATCTGGCCGGGTTGACGCCATCTGAGTTTTATTTCCATGCTATGGGAGGTCGAGAAGGTCTTATCGATACTGCTGTAAAAACAGCCGAGACTGGATATATTCAACGACGTTTGATAAAGGCTATGGAGTCTGTCATGGTACATTATGATGGCACAGTACGTAATTCAGTTGGTCAACTCATTCAATTAAGATATGGGGAAGATGGATTAGCTGGAGAAACTGTGGAGTTCCAAAATCTTCCTACTGTAAAACTCTCTAATAAAGCTTTTGAAAAGAAATTTAAATTCGATCCTTCAAATGAAAGATATTTGAAAAGAATATTCAATGAAGATATTATCAAAGAGCTCACAGAATCTGGATATGTCATTGCTGATCTTGAAAGTGAGTGGGAACAGTTATGTAAAGATCGAGAGATCCTGCGTCAAATTTTCCCAAGCGGCGAATCGAAAGTTGTTTTACCATGCAATTTTAAGAGGATGATCTGGAATGTACAAAAAATTTTCCACATTAACAAAAGAATGCCAACTGATTTAAGCCCAATTAAAGTAATAAAAGGAGTGAAAGATCTTCTTAAAAAATGTGTCATTGTAGCTGGAAATGATCGTTTGTCGGTGCAAGCCAATGAAAATGCTACATTGTTATTCCAATGTTTAGTCAGATCAACATTATGTACCAAATTTGTGTCAGAAGAATATAGATTGTCAAGTGAAGCTTTTGAATGGCTGATTGGTGAAATTGAAACACGCTTCCAACAAGCTCAAGTAAACCCTGGCGAAATGGTGGGCGCGTTAGCGGCTCAATCGCTAGGTGAACCTGCTACCCAGATGACACTGAATACTTTCCACTTTGCTGGTGTGTCGTCCAAAAACGTAACCCTTGGTGTACCACGCCTTAAGGAAATCATTAACATTTCAAAGAAACCGAAAGCTCCATCGCTTACGGTATTCCTAACCGGAGGAGCGGCTAGAGATGCAGAGAAAGCAAAAAATGTTCTGTGTCGCCTGGAACATACGACTTTGCGTAAAGTCACAGCAAATACCGCTATTTATTATGATCCGGATCCACAAAATACTGTTATCGCTGAGGATCAAGAATTTGTAAATGTTTACTATGAAATGCCTGATTTCGATCCAACGAAAATTTCACCGTGGCTCTTACGTATTGAATTGGATCGTAAAAGAATGACTGACAAGAAATTAACCATGGAACAAATTGCTGAAAAAATTAATGCAGGCTTTGGAGATGATCTTAACTGCATTTTTAACGATGATAATGCTGAAAAATTAGTGTTGCGTATAAGAATTATGAATAACGAAGAGAGCAAGTTCCAGGACAATGACGAAGAATCAGTTGATAAGATGGAAGATGACATGTTCTTGAGATGCATTGAAGCGAACATGTTATCAGATATGACCTTACAAGGAATAGAAGCCATAGCTAAAGTATATATGCATTTGCCTCAGACAGAAGCAAAAAAACGTATTATTATCACAGAACAGGGAGAGTTCAAAGCTATAGCTGAATGGTTACTTGAAACCGACGGCACTTCATTAATGAAAGTTCTATCCGAGCGTGATGTTGATCCAATCCGTACATTCAGTAACGACATTTGCGAGATCTTCCAGGTGTTGGGCATTGAAGCCGTGCGAAAGTCAGTAGAGAAAGAAATGAATGCTGTATTGCAGTTCTACGGTTTGTACGTAAACTACCGTCATCTGGCGTTATTGTGTGACGTCATGACTGCCAAGGGTCATCTAATGGCGATCACCCGTCATGGTATCAACCGACAAGACACCGGTGCGCTTATGAGGTGCTCATTCGAAGAAACTGTCGATGTCCTTTTAGACGCTGCCAGTCACGCTGAAGTTGATCCTATGAGAGGAGTATCTGAAAATATCATAATGGGACAATTACCAAGAATGGGAACTGGTAAGAAACATAATAAATGATTTGACTTTATGTAAATGATGTCACTATATATTATATCTTTACTATCTGAATCTATACTTTTATAGGGTGCTTCGATCTTCTGTTGGATGCTGAAAAATGCAAACATGGAATGGAGATGGGTGGCCTTGGTGTGGGAATGGGAGTAGGAAGCGGAATGTACTTCGGCGTTGGCACTCCCTCTATGACGCCGCTGATGACCCCGTGGTCTAATCAAAACACTCCTGGATATGCGAGTAGTGTGTGGTCTCCAGGTCAAGGTATTCTTGTTATATTTTTTACGTATGTTTATGTAACATTATTTCAATATTTTTTTTTATGTATTGTAACATTTTTTTTAAAACTCCACAGTCGGAAGCAGCATGACCCCTGGAGGTCCTTCGTTCTCGCCGTCTGGAGCATCCGATGCATCCGGTTTATCGCCAGCTTACAGTGTGTGGTCCCCGCAGCCTGGATCGCCGGGTTCACCTGGAGGAGGCCATCTTTCACCTTATGCCTCTCCCGCTGGCGTTTCGCCTTCTTACTCTCCAACCAGTCCTGTATATGGTGCAGCGTCGCCCAGTCTCACTCCAACATCACCACACTACTCACCGACTAGCCCGTCGTATTCACCGACGTCACCTAATTACTCCCCTACTACCCCAATTTATTCGCCTACTTCACCCAGTTATTCACCAACGTCCCCAGGATACTCCCCAACGTCTCCTTCATATTCTCCAACTTCGCCAAGCTATTCTCCAACTTCTCCTAGTTACTCTCCAACTAGTCCTGCGTACTCTCCAACATCTCCCAGTTATTCGCCCACATCCCCAAGTTATTCACCCACAAGCCCGTCTTATTCACCAACGAGTCCGTCTTATTCCCCGACGAGCCCTGCATACTCGCCAACTTCACCGGCGTATTCACCTTCATCTCCAAGTTATTCTCCAACAAGCCCAGTCTATAGTCCAGCATCACCAAGCTATTCACCATCTTCACCCAACTACACACCGACAGCACCTACCTATTCGCCTACAAGCCCTTCTTACTCTCCAACTTCACCGGCATATTCTCCCACATCACCGAGCTATTCGCCTTCTCCGAAATATTCGCCAACGTCACCAAACTACTCACCGACGTCACCCTCGATTTCTGGAGGCAGCCCGACGTATTCGCCTACCAGTCCACAATATTCGCCAACAAGCTCTCAGTACTCGCCGACTAGTCCCGCCTATTCAACGTCATCTCCTCAGCATGCAAGTAGTACTCGTTATTCTCCTTCTTCTCCAAATTATTCGTCTTCGCCGAATTATTCTCCCTCCTCGCCTGGATACTCACCGTCTTCAAGCAAGTATTCTCCGACTTCTCCAACATACACGCCAACGTCCTCCAACTACTCACCCACGTCACCTGCTTATTCGCCATCATCCGCCGGACCCACCACGTATTCGCCCACATCACCTACTTATTCGCCCACATCCCCTCCCTATGACGTCGGTGACGATTAGACAAAGTTTGTAATCGGTTTCATGAGTTTAAGTATTTTTAGTGGACTATGTTATTGTTGTAATTGATGAACGCACGGCAGCTTCACATATTGCAAACGTGTTTGTATTTGTGTCGATGTGTGCGGGTACACTTCGCGTGTGTCGATGGTATTAAAATAGATGCCGTTCCACCACAGTTCAACTACAGAATCGAATGGCATGGTGCTGCTGGCGACCTCAGTGATGGTTCAATCACAAGAATGATAACTGGACGATACTGTTACGCACACTGAGATATTGTGCGTATGCACCATCTACCACAAGTCAAGTTCATTTGAACTTGTGAATTGCAACTCTATCAAGTAATTATAATATCCCTGTCTACTTTATAATTATAAAACAGTATATAACTTACCTTAAAATTATAGAATCTTATAATAATAGTTATAAGGTGTTGTTAATTAGATGTATTCTATGCGCAATCAGAGTGAGATTGATTTTAGTTATCAGAAACGTCAGTTATATCTAGATCGCCTCACGGTAATCTTAATAACTTTCATGAATTTTGGCTGGTATTTGTAACGAACTATTGTTGTAATTCACATGAGTACGGAAGTTACTTCGATACACGCAGATGAGGTCAACCTCACTCGGGGTGCGTCATAATAAAAAAAGATGTGTTTAATGTAAAGCGGCTTTGTATGTGCGGCGTTAAACGTGAGTAGAACGTTTGCAAAAAAAACTAAAAAAATACTATTAAGAGAAAAAAAATATTGCGGAATGCAGTAAGTGGGCGAATTCCGTATCTAATTAAGTATTTGTTGTGCATTATCAGTTAAAGTAGTTATGACCAGTTTTATACTGTACGTACTAAGCAAAAACAAATGTATTTATAGCGTAAGAAAAAAAATATTCGTGTGCTTTTGTGGATGTAATTCTCAATACATTTGATTGAATAATTATTCTCGCATTTTATAAATTATTTAAATTTAATTAATTAGGGAGTAAAAAGTAACTCAAAACCTATAGTCAAAGCAACAATAGCTTTTTGTTAAATTTAAAAGTAGTTTAAAATTTGTTTGCTTAGTTTACACCCAAAAATTATCTATATAATGTTTAGAATAGGAATTTTAAATATCCATAGTTTTAAGCTATTAAATTTTCTCTATAATAAACATATTATACATAGCCAATATTGAGTTTTTATTCATTTTTAATAATTCAAATATTCTGTACTGGAAATCTGTCGGTCTTCAGTCCGCTGCAAACATCCACTTACATCTGAGTTACTTCTGTTTCTTGATCTAACCATTGATTGATGCTCTGCCAGAGGATCTTTTCCTACTTTGCCACTATGACCGGAGTATGGATGTATTCTCTGCAAACACCGAGTTAGGATCGAGATGTTAGTTCTCCAGGCCGTCTACAATTCTGAGTCTACTCCTTCAGCACCATACTTTACAGACGTTTTTCGCCTTCCACTCGCATTAATTGTCCAAGTCTCCACGTCATACGAAATACGAAAGACTGACCAAACCAGTGTTCCGACAAGTCTCAAATTTTGGTAGCTCTAGATGTCTGTTCCTAATCATAGTTTCTTAATTTGGGGCCCGGGTTTGTTAATAGGGTTGTAATCTATTGAAAAAATAAAACCTCGATACAAAAGATTCGTTTATTTGATAAACCTGCATACATTTATAACACACATTTACAACACTGTCGTGTCGGTAACTAGAGTCTCCATCTAGTTTGGCGATGTGGAGAACTAGGCGACCGAGCTGTCTCGTTGAAAAACAATATGGTGCCAATATCCACATTAGACAACCAAGAACCAAGCTACATAGGATACGGTAGTTCATTCTCGTCCAGGTCCACATTGTCGTGTAGTTATCATTTACTGTGTTAGGTATATAGAGTGGAGCAAAAGTAGTGACCTAATATGAATCGACTAGTTACTACTTTGTTTAAAACGAATCTTTAAATAATTATATGAACTTATTTATTTATTGCTAAACCAGCAGCATTAGACGCAATATTATTACTAACTTATACCATAGTACGTAGGTGGGTAGGTTTACACGCCAATTACAGGTGTAGGTATTTAGCATAACAAAACAGAATTATCTCATATTTCTAAGAGAAAATAAAATTATCACTTCATCACCATGTATGTAACAGAATTAACATGTTTAATAATTCCAGGAATTATTTTATAGAATTAACGGACATATTTAAAAATAATTGTCATACTCACAATGCACTAGAAAGCTTTCAAGTAATTTCCACTCGACAGAATAATATTACAAAAAGCTACCGCTATTTGAGAGCTTCAAGCAATCATGGAGAAATTTGTTCACGTCACATCAAACAGCTTTTGTGGAAGTCGATTAAGCTGGTCGCGCATGACAAATGGCGACCATTTGTTTTGGACCAGCAATAGTTTACAGGAAATCATGTATTGTACATTGAAACTTGATACAATAATGTAATAATAGACGGACCACGACAAGAACATCGATTTCACATAGCAAAGACCTCACGACTCAATTATTCCTATTTAAGTGGCGACTACCTGGTATTTCATACATATAAAACTCACGTTGCTTTTGAAGGATTTGTTCTAAATTGTATAATACTCATATTAAATACGACGATGATTAAGATATCATTTTCTCGTCAATTTCATGACTTTAATTTCAATATTTCACTGTTCTTTTCGCACGTATACCTGTAAGAGAAATAATAAGAATTACCTGCTAAAATTGAAATAAACCGATTATGTTGCTTCAAGTTATTCTCTTAGTACCTACAATTAGATACCAATCTGAGTAAGTACCGGGAGAAACCGTTAAGGTAACTTACAATCACTTAAAACATTGCTTGTTAAACTTATTCACGGTTGAAAACATAATATATACTTATCATCATTAGTAGTTCTACAGGATTTCTAAAAGATTACTGCCTATGCACAGATTTCCCTGCAGAAAATAACACACTGCCTTTAAAGTACCTTTGTTGTCCACCGACAGTCTACTGAGAGTGCTCTAAACGTTTTGAATGTTACCTACTCATGCAGCGCATATTAAAATACTAGAAGACACTGTTATGTGCTCATATTTTTTTTGAAGAGAGCGATGAATATAGAGTGAAGGATACGTTAATTGAAATAAAGTCAATGATTTATTGAACCTGAATTGATGTTATCAATCAATATCAATATTTAATGTTTGATAGAGAAACTAATAAGACCAAATCAATAAAAACATTCAGATACTACATGCCGTTCGATACGCCCTTCAAATGTTTCTGAGGGCTGCGTAGTTCCACCTACATCTTAGAGGTTTATTAAATTCGTACAGTACTTGGAACATTAAAGCAGTAGTGAAGGGTATCTCTATTCATGTATACAAAACGTGTTTGCGCAACAAAAGCGACGAGCGGAGGTCGCAGTGTGTCCGCAGTTTCGTATAAAGATCAAGGTGAGTGGCCAGATAGCATCACGGCTGCGGTCATGCGATGCAGTCCCACTACTTGCTTCGCTCGTTTTTTGTGGTTCGGTACACGCGTATCTTATTGTCATCAGTTTTTTCCATATGCTATTCAATTTCGACGCTCAGAAATTTTTGTGTAAATTATGAGAAAAATCGCTAATAAGTACAGATCATGTTTTACAGCGCTTTACTAGACGACAGCACAGATTAGTTAGGTATGTGAAATAAAACGTCAATTTGAGCCAGTTTTGTTATAAAAACTCGACTGTGACCATAGTACAGAATATTGCATGCAGTAATATAATCTAAGTTCAGAAAACCGTAGACGCTAACCGTGACCCGAACAGCTGTGCGACCTTCTTTACTTGGCATAAAATGTAATATCCTTTGCGACTGAAATATTGTCATGTACACAGTCCAGTCCTCTGATTGATGTATTCAAGCTGTATAATATCTCACACAATTATTTCCACCCTTAATATAAAAAATTTAAGGTTTAATTAAAATATGTACTTAATTGTAAGATTATCTTCATATATTAGGTACTTTTTGTACTCGGAAAGTATAAAATATAATACAATAATGTCGATTAATGTGATATATGTTTATACACAGGTATAATAACTCACAAGTATTACGTTCCTATCAATTAGGTTTTACCACCATTTCTAGTAATGAATGAAGATACGATATGAATCACGAAATTCCTGTTTGTGATTCATATCGTGTGTTTCTACAGCGTCAATGTTTTCTAAGGCGTGTGAAGTCTATCAACC
>DWEH01000081.1:0-15128 GCA_018245815.1 Apyrrothrix aesculapus | reverse complement strand
AAAACGCACCGCGTACCATTAAAATATAGAACTTTTAAAACTGTTAAATTGTAAACACGAATGACAAAATCAGCGCGTAAATGTAGCAGTAACAACTTAATACACGTGTACTATAAATACTATTACTGAACACGGCGGCCATGTTTTATACAGCTATTGTGCATACGATTTTTTTAAAATGTCTTAGCACACTACGACGGATCACATACATATTCATCATCATCTCCTTTGATGGTTATTATAAACAAGTAGCAAAGTTTCAAATTTAAGTGTTGAAGAAACCTGACCTTGTTAATCAAATACGAACCTTATTGCTTAAGTATAAAGTTCATCTCATTTAAACAAAGGGTAATATTTCTGTGGACAGTGATTTTGTGTATCAAAAGCATTAGTTATTAATAAGATTGTATACAATTTATCCCGCGAAACGTACAATCGTTACTTTGAGATACAATCATGTGCACGGAGTGGCATAAAATTCGCGTAATTTAACATTTGAAACTACTCTCTACGGTACAATACCTCATTCACAGCAAATTACCTGTAACAATATCTATCATCTGTTGATTGAGTTCAAAGAATCAGTTATTTTACACAGGTAACATTAGACATAATATTTACGTTACGCCTGCAAACCTCGAAGAGGTAGACAGAGTAGTGCAGTACACTCCCACATTTCACCACTTACGTTTACGTCCCACCACGGAATAGATGGCGAGCCTAGTGCCATACACCGGGCACAAATCCAGGATCCAAAGCACTACTAGAAATCCTAGTTAGAAAAATTCCATAGTACCTGACCGAGGTTTTGAATCCGGGACCTGTCGATCGGCAGTTGCGGCAACCACCCAACCAAAGAGGCAGTCTGCAGGATAATATTTGATTCAAAGTATCCTTCATCATTATACATATTCATATTATAAAACAATTTTTTTTCATTGTAAATGAACTGAAACACAAAGCACATTGTACATTATTCACTATTCATCAACTGGTTACCAATTCACTGTAGTTGGGCACTGTAGGTTCGATTCCTATCTAGGACATATTAATGTGGCCAGCATAATTAATATTTTTTTTGTATTTGAGTGTGAAGTTATCTACATAAGTCTGTTTTTAAAAATTTAAATATTCACAGTCACACCGTTATGTATTTTACCAAGATTTTTCAAAATTATACTTTCATGTCACTGCTTCAAAATCGTCTTATATTTTCGCTGTATCATGAGTATCTGTACATAATACAAAATTGTACAATTTTGTGATAAAGATATGTAACAATCGGTACAAAGTAAAGGAGTGTCATATAACACAAAATATGTTATGTATAACAAATGACACATTTCCAATGGCAACACATGAATAGAACAAGATTTTGATTATCGAGTAAAGTATATGAACAGCTCACAATCAAGGACAGCAGACATTTTGTAGCTAGAATTCCTATAATTATTGACTGAATTGAAGAGTATCTGGACAAGATATGGATATTGGGGCAACAGAGGGTGTGTTGGAACAGTTGATTTATCATTATGATTACATTTATGTGTCACTCTTCTATCGGCACACACACTCACAGATAGTATTTGACTAGCTGGCACCCACAAGTTTGTGTTGTTTGTGATATTAACAATATATTTTATGTACAGAGAAGAAAAGATAAAATAAATATTGAGGGTGAAAATATGTTTTGCTACTCCTAAAAATCGCTAAAAATTATGGTTTTTGGTGGTGTGGTCATACGTTTTTTTTAAGATATGGGCCAAATTTCTAAATTGTAAGCCCAAAAAAAATTATTGAAATCTATCCAGTACTTTTTGTGATGTGTGCACAACGGCAGACTTCTATCATTTTATTCATATAGATCATTCACTTATTTCTCTGACAAAATGACTAAATTGCCTATCTGATAACATATTCCAGTCTAGTAATAATCCTTTAAGTGACTAGAACCTTATACATGTTTTATATACAATTGTTTTATTGAAAACAATTGTATATAAAACATGTACCCATTATCATTGGATAATCATATGTCAAAGTATTCAGAAGAATTAATAAGCATGTTTAATTATTATGTATGAGAATTACGTATGGATTACATGAAATTAATACTATCTACCTAAATGTATACTCTAGCTCTAAACTACAGTGAAAAAATTAGTATGTGGCATTTCCAAAAAAAAAACATTTTACACAGTATCTGTTAAAATTTCGCAGTGTAATTGGACAGCCGAGCTCAGTAGATTTTTGGATATTATATTGCAAACAAAATATTATACATATATTATGGTTTAATTAAAATCTTCATATTTTCGTTTTCTACCATTTATTTGTAACATTTAAATGATTTTGAAAAATATGTTCATTTAAAAATAGTGGAATGGTCTGTTTCCCTTCATTATAGATAGCGAAGACAGCGGCGGCGACAATGAGTGTCATCATAAGGCTCCAGAACCTTCCGTGGTCGGCTAATGCTCTCGACATTAGAAATTACTTTCGCGGGCTCTCCATCCCCGAGGGAGGCGTCCACATCGTAGGAGGAGAACTAGGAGATGCTTTCATTGCCTTCAGGTAGATATGACGTTCATCACAAATTCTTTTAAAAAGTTACATATGTTTTTTCCTTGTATGTATACAAGGCCTTGTATTCTTGAGATCTTGTATGTGGCTAAGCCAGTTCTGAGTTAAATGGGTATCAGCTTTGTTCAGTGGTTGGTCATAGATGTATTTTAAGTACTGATGATTTAAAACTAGGAAATCTGACAAGACTGACAGTAATGTGATATAAATTAAGTTATTTATAAAAAAGAAAAATGATCTCACTATGTATTAAGATGTTGTATGTTAGTATAATTGATCATCAATAAAGGTCCACAATACACACTGTCTTTAAACCCCTTTAGATTTATATACTGTTATCATTGTATATATATATAATATGTATACGACACACCAGATCAGAAAATTTAATTTAATACATATAAAAACATTCAAATTAAATATACCAACGACTGATTTAACCCTTAAAAATTCATAGAGGATGTAGAAAACTCTGTGTAATGTTCTAAACCACTAGAAAATCAGCAAGCTATATGTAAATATACATTAGAATGTACAAAAAGTACCTGAGACCGACCCTACTATTATGACAACCACATTATTTATCCAATGCCCTGAAACCTTCTTACAGCTGATGACTTGAGAATTATATGTAAATATTTTTATAACCTCCAAACTATATATGGTTTTCATCACTATAAAATCGAGAACATTGTTCATAACAAAACAAAGCTTTTTTGGTTTTGTATAATTAATTATAACAAGTCCGACCGAATCTTTGAACTGGCTCATAAACGTATAACACCATGCTATATCTAGCTATGCTGGCACAACTTTTTGAATTATGAGGATCACACATAAAGACATCAAGCAATCTATGTTGGTTTATAGGATATGATAGACCATTTCATCATCATACATGAGATTTAAATATCTAACTTGATATAAGAGCACTTGCAGGAATGACGTAAAAAAAGAAATTGGTATTTAATGACTTCAAGTAAAATATATTGAAATTTGACCAAATACTTATTGGTGTTCAATTTGAGAGAGTTAGTGATATTACTTGTCATAAAAAGCCATGAGGGACAAATCTAAATTATGGTTTTCTCTGTCAGGTATATAATTAAATAATGTCAGGTGTATAATTACATTCAAATCAGATTCCATCTATATCAAGTAGAACTATTGGATGGTGGTACAACCATTTGATATTGGAAGTTTACAACTGCACAAAGGTAGGGACAAATCTGACACTGACTGACTGCCATAGATTATCTGTTCTGTTTAACAATAGATTCAGAAATCTGTAGGTCGAAATTTTGGCTTAACCTTGGGAAATCCATGTCCTGCTGCATAATTTTATACTTCTACACTTCTGTGATTTCGGATGAACAATGCTATGCCTCGGAAACATTGGTAAGTTTATATATCTCATTCTATTTTATTTAAAAGTAATTAGTTATGGGTTAATATTATATGGATTGCACATTGATTAATTGGCTGCTAAGTTGATTGTGTCATCTTTGTGGATTTTGAACCTTTCACGCACCAGAACGATATTTTTACAAATTTACACACTTTCTATACTGGTACCTGATCTTTCTATATCAACACCTATTTTCTGAGTTAACGTTAAACTTCAGTGGTATTTTAGAAGGTAAGTCAACTGTCAATTTCGCTGAGCATGTACTCATCTGTACCTTAAGATCTCGTTATTTGAAAGATTAAATCTAGATTTTAGTAACTGAAATATGACTTGGGGACAAAGTTCAGTGTATTTACTGCTAATGAAAATACCATGAAATCGTAAACGCTTAGTTATGTCTGTATCAATGTCTGGTATGTCATCTAGTTTACTTTGTTGGGTCTTTAATACAATCTGAATCAATAATAAATAGCCGTAAAACTTCTTATGTTTCATTAACTATGTGTCTTGCGGTGTGCGCCTTTTTTATGGGGTTATTCTGTGACCTGAATACTGTGGATACTTTTACCAGTTAATTAGCTAGCCGGTAAGATTTAGTTAGCCGATTAAAGATTATATTGGGTCTGACTTATAATGAAATATTTGCAAATAAACAGCTATTTTTAAAATTTTAAATGCAACATAAGTAAACACATTTAGGTGGTCAACTTTGATCAGCTGACAACTTCAACAACAATCACTTGACAACTTATATAGATTTATAATTAGACAACATATACAGAGTACTTAGTATTTGTCTTTTGTTATCGTGAATATAAATAATTCATTGTTCATTGTATGTTACTATCACAATTTGTAGGATTGGATATAAATATTATTAGTCCAAAATGAATTTGAAATGAATTTGAGGCATACACAATTAGGTCAACTCTAAGGAGCTTAAAACAAATTTAATGAGTATAATATTCATCTAAAATCAACGTACAAAAATAAAACTATTATTAGGTTTGAGACGAATGGTTCAAACATATACCATATTATTTTTTCACATAGCACCAAAGATGCATATGTCAGGTTTCGCAGGGTTTACAGTCTTGTGGGATAGATAGCCAATTTGTTATCATTACCCTAGAAAGGGAATATTTCCTTGAGAATTCCTTAATAGGCTTGTGGCATGCTTCCAGTAGCACTGTCTGTAGGTCAAAGCTCAAAATTTTTTTGGCAATGCTCCTTAAATCTTGAATAGCTGAACTGTTCAGCATAACAACAGCTATCTGACGTGGACAACAGGAGATTCGAAAACAAAAACACATCACCGTTTCAAATAGTACTGATGATTCTGGAGATTACGAATATAATCGAATAAAATTGCCATGGCGTGACGACATCAGAGTTCCGGTCCGGGATAGCGAAGGCGCGCGGAGACAACTAACGAACACATGCAAATTGTATGGAACCTTTTAATTTGAAACCCTCTAGGGACCGTTGCAATCACATACCTAATGTCGGCAAATTCAATGACCTCATAATTATAAAAACAAACAACATAGATGGTATTCTACCCGCAGTTTTTAAAAGTCACACGATTTCAAAAGAGCGGTGAAGAAATTTGAGTTTAGGTACATGAAATCATTGTTTGAAAGAGATATGTGATAAGCATAATGGAAAACTCGCAATTTATCGTAATATATTGTCGAGATCATCCAAATGTAACGATTGCAAATATCGATTTTCCCTTCGTTACTTATTGATATCGATATACAAAAAAATAGGATCCGTAGTCGATCTGTTCTGCTTTTGTTTTCAATCAATTCAGGCTACATTGCATTATACATTCTATATATGTAAGTCGACTTCGGCTTGCCGCAGTAACTGCTTAAATTTGTGGAGTCATACGCCACGTCCGCTGGAAGAATACATTATAGCTAACAGTTTAAGACAAAACGGCGAATTAATA
Organism: Apyrrothrix aesculapus; assembly: GCA_018245815.1. Classification (NCBI taxonomy): domain Eukaryota; kingdom Metazoa; phylum Arthropoda; class Insecta; order Lepidoptera; family Hesperiidae; genus Apyrrothrix; species Apyrrothrix aesculapus. The sequence goes on along the minus strand of DWEH01000081.1, from coordinate 9,180 downwards.
TGGAGTTTTCAGTATGAACAGAATGATATCAAAACCTGCAAAATTCTCGAGAATGTACGTGAAATGAAAATGCAAAGATGAATAGTGGCATGCAACACCTCTTAGTGTATTCTGTTGCATCAATCTGAAACGATATATTTTCAGCGATGACGCCATACACTCAAAATCTAACATCTATTCTCAAAACTTTAGGTCCTGAAATGTTTTCTTACATGAAAACACTTCCAACTTCCCAGCACCAGCACTAACAGGATTGAACTAAAGTAAAAATTGTTTTCCTGAGATATTACCAACGGAAATAAAACATGTTTATTGTAATCCAAATATACTCATATATAGGTTCTATGCGGCCATTATGTCTTAATTATGTATTTACACACATCAAAAGTACATCGCAAGTATAACAAATTATAAATATATATGTATTTTTTTATTTACGTATTCTTCGACTTTGTTTCATCAGTCGTCCCCCCGCAGCAAAGTGTAACGTTTAAAACGGAGCTTGATATTGTCCCAATTATCGAATTTGGTGAGACAGAATGCACTCATATGAACTATCAGTTCAGTTTGCCTCATTTGCCTTTGTCTGGCCTGGAAATATTGGACTGCCTATAATGCCCTCTAACGTGGTACACTATTTTTTTTTTAAATATGTACCAGCCCATCCTAACCAATCCTGATAGAACTGTAACCAAGGAGAATACATACTTCCGAAAAAATTGCCAGTCGGATTTGCAATAAGTGTTCAATATTTTCAACAATAATAAGTAAAGTTGAACTGAAAATGTTTGCGAGAGTATATTTTTTCACCAAATTCCGTAATTGGGACAAAGTAGATCTCAAAATGTTGAACTTTCCATTTTGTCCCACGAGTGGGACAACATATTGGGGCAAAATTAAATGATACGATGTATCTATACGATACTCGCTCAAGGGACTACATATTATTGAGTAATATGTAACTATTGTCACTCGCTGTAGCTACTTTTGATTTATCTATTTCCGTTTCGACTTACAAAATATCACTGAATGCATCGAACATAACATTAAAAAAGAATATTTTAGTATCACAATATTAAGAAGTTCTTTCTTCTTCTTTCTTTCCTTATTTAGTTAAATCTATCTTCTATTTATAGTGTTGTCTTCTACCGGAAGTTGTCTTTCATTAGGGTTATCCTGATCTTCGACGCCGCAGCTTTAAACAGCCGTCTAGTTCTAGGGTCGGAACAGCTTCTGAAGATACTTAAGCTATGAGGCGCGTCTTCTTCTAGATTTTCAGTTCCATTGGATTAAAAAAAATATGTTAATGTTAAGAACACAACGACTTTTCTTTATCCATATGATGTACTTCGTCATCACATCCACTGAACAGGTTTTGATGACATAATTTGGCATCGAGAAAACTATAGCTTAGGACACAGGCTAATAAGTATGTTTTTTGAATCTACCCGTAAAAGAGCACTATAATGCGTTATTTAAAAATTTTCTAGGTAATCAATTTTGTAAGGAAAACAAAGGATAGGTTAATTGCTTTGAGTAGATGTCAGAAATCTCGGACTCGCACCATTTGGATATGGCATTTTGTAGCTGTCTAAATTGTTCAATATTTTCGGTCTTGTGAATTAAAAACAAACAATAATAAAATACACGTGACCTGACATTGGCGATTCTTCTGGTGCTGCAAATGCCCATAAATGTCTCTGTGACGACTTGCTAGGAGATCCATCAACAACAAAATTAAAAAAGTCAAACAATGAAAAACAAATGATATAGCAGCATGAACGGTCGTGACTACCCTCTTACCGTTGAATGTTGCGAGCGACCATGCACGAAACATCGCGTCGGGGGCGCGCGAGTTGCCGCAGACGTTCTTCCCGCTGCAAGTTGGTTTATATTCTAAGCAGTACTACCCTCATTTTTAGCTATAAACTGTCTAAATATGCTGTATCATAAAAAAGTATTCCAAACTGAAGGATTCCACGAATACGTACATATTACACTACTCACAACTAAAAAATTGTCTGAGTAAATTTATATTGTTTTTTAATTAGGTTTGAACTGCAACAAATTTCTGTAGATATTTGATTTTAATATCACATCTAGAACTATAGATATATGACATTTAAAATGTTTAATTATCTTCGATTGTTAAAATACAGGTAGTTCAAAAATATAAGTGTATTGCAACTAAAATGTAGTGTATTCGTTAGTTTATTTGGTAACTTTTAAAATTTCACGCGCGTGTGTAAACAGGCCTGATTCATTTTGCTGTATTTGTGGCGAGTTTACGCCAGAATTGAAAAAAGCCACTTTCTGACTTAATCAAACAGTGTTATTAGCTTATCTTAACGGTGGCCTGAAAAGTCATGATAAGCCATAGGTGTTTAAAGTATGCTGTTTGAAATGCTACACAAATATGAATGGTTGGTACAAGGGAACAATTAGGAAAATGGTACGCCAACAGTTTTAAATTGTCAAACGACATTTTCCAAGCAATAATCAAAGGGGTTTTCGTATGTTACATTAAGAAACAAATTAAAGATTCATCTTATACATCTACTCTTAACGATATAGATAAACAAGCAAGAAACTTTTATTGATGTGACAAAGAATTTCCTTGCTAACAAGAAGTCCGCTGACTTTCACAAGAAAATAAAAGTGTTGTTGAACTGTTACCATAGGATTATGAAACCATGAAATAAAATTCCACATGACATTAAATATGCACATTTTTCACTCACATTTGTCATTCTTTGCCACAAAATATGGTCAGTTAGCAACCAACACGGTGAACCCTTTCATCAAGATGTCGCTTCGTTTCAAAAGCGTTACCAAGGTAGATGGCAGCTTACTATGCTCGCAGATTACGGTTGGAGCCTCATGAGAGATACCCCTGAACCTCAGTACAAAATAAAGTCAGACAAACAAAACAAATAAGTGCCAATTCAGCAGTCCTGGACACGGGTCTCCTCTCAGAATGAGAGGGTTAAAGACATAGTCTACCACGCTGGCCAATTGCGGGTTAGCAGACTTCAGACGCCTTAGATTTTTTTTTAAATATCGATACCAAGAAATAATGACCACATAGTTCGAATCAAATAAAATAAAAAGTTGGAGATTTGTTGAGTAGTGTTACGTACGTATTATTTCACCATTTTTGGATCCAATACCGAAGTACCCGCATATTTTCTGGATTCTGCATATTATACTTTTTTTTTAAAGGCTCATTACTAATCTTCGCTGTTTTTATCGACATTGTCTATACATTACATTAATTATATTTTACTCTACGTTTTGTTCTTATGAAAAAACATTTCAAGCATTTCTATTAATATAACTCTTAAACTTACAACAATATGTCGTACTTTGTAGTGTACAGAAAATCGATTACCGTATCTGAATCGCTAAGGCAAGCCGTTTGATATGAGCAATAAGTATTTTCATCACCCATCACGCTTGATCACCATCCTCCCGTAAACCACAATATGAAGGACAGTACAGACGAAACGAAATTGAATAGGGTGGTATATTTTTTTGTTTATTGACTATGCCACTGCCGATATCGCTACTAAAAGTACCTGAGTAATATAGGTCATTTGATCGTCTTTGTTACTTCTGCAATGTTAAGTTGCTGGAAAAGTAATAAAAATGTCTATGTCGCAAATGGACCGTGAAACATTCGCACTGCGTACAGCGTTCGCCGGTCGTCAGCTTAGCCCAATCATGTTCTTTCGCTCGTTTCATAATATGATCCAACTTGAACAACGTTAAAGGAACTATGATAAAGTTAAATATATTTATTTTGAAAAAGAATTAGGTTTATCTTCCTATTAAACGTCGGTGTAGCTATATAATTAGTCACATTATTCACTGGCTTTACTCGCGTGTTTTTACCGGGTGGCCCATTCATCTTCACAGCACCCTTTGCGAGCGGCGGAAACTCGTGAAAAAGGACCTCGAATGGGTCTATTAATCGAGCTATCCCAAAAAAACATCGCCAGTTTAACCAGTACATAATTTGATCATGTTAATTATTCGTATTTTTTTTCTAAGAGAAAAGATTCGTATGTATGTTTGCGATTGGAATTAGTGATGCGGTTATTATTTTTTATTTATCTCTACAATATCTTATTACTGCATTAGTGACAAAACAAGTTACTTGTGTTACGACGGATAATCGAAATAATAGTAATATAGGCAGTAAACTTATTACTCCTACGAACTCCAGAACGCAGATCGTGAAACAGTTCTATGTGTCACCATATCATCACCATTAAATCATGTTTCAATGATAGCTGTATTACAAATATATGACCCAAATATTACCTTCATTTTTCAAGGAAATAATGTTCAAAGATAATTTTAGCGGTCGTATAATATAGCTAGTAATTAAAACGCTGTACGCTCACTGCCTCATACAAATTTCCTGTGCTATGGGTGCCAGGGAAACGCACACCTAGACAAACAAGTACACAAACACGCAGAAAGAGACTAGATAATTAAATTCACCATTCAAATATCCACAAGGCTGGAAAATAAAACCTGAACCACACGAGGATGGGACAAAAAGTTTGCGGATTAGTGTAGATACCAAAGACTAGATCACTCTATTTTTCACTAATCTGATTCTCTTTACGAATATATTTATGTAGTGTGAGCATTATTTTGTCATTAACCTCTGAGTTATTACCGATCAAATATGTAATACGTTTTTAAAGAAAATATTGACTATGGAGAATGTGGAATTTCGTACTGTCATGTTCTTGACAAAGCAAGGAACACCGCCACAAGTCCTATTAAACGATATGTCACCCGTTTACTGAAACCCTTGCACTGGTAAAACTGGCTTGTAAGTCGCAAAATGTCTTCAAATGAGGCTGGGAGTCGATCGAAGGCGACCAGCGCTCAGGACGGCTGATCGCGACTACCTGTTGGAATATTGTAGATCAAGTTGAAGAACTTCATTGAAAGATATCCGGTTGAAGAAGAAACAGCTCGCAGAAATATTCGAAGTGTATATTACAAAAAATGTTGAATATCCTCTAACGTTATAGGGATATCATCATCATCACCAAGGGGATGTCAAGAGTCAGCCCAAGATAGATGCCTTAGATGCCTTTCGAGAATGCTACTGTAAAAATGTAGACTTTTTAAGAATTCGTACGATTTTTTGGACCTCTGTTGAGACAGCAGTGATTGGATAATATTCAAGCCAGATTGTTACGTGTGGTGAAGCTTAGGTTCATCACTCGTAACAATCAGTAAAATGGTACGATTTGGCAAGTTTTTTCCGACCTTAATTTCTCTAAGCGACCATGAACTTAACACATTGTAAAAAAAAGTACAAGAACACATGAAAAGATTCTACATACTTTTAGGCTCATGTGCCGTTGACTGTCCTCCATGACACGTTAAATACTTAACTGAATAGACCTTTGTCGATGATATTGACTAACTTCTAATGCAAAGATGAAAGTTGGTAGGAAAAACTTGAAAAAATTTATTTGAAAGCAACAACTGCTTTAAACGTTGTGTGTCAGAAGCTACAACATACGAGGAAGAAACTTTGTATCCAGTCAGATCTCACGTGTTTTATTAAGGCAGCCGATATCCTAGTACTTATCTTGCAAGGTTCTTCTAATTGCTGTATAATAATAATAATTGTTCGTATAATATACCTACCCCACTGCCGGTACGGTATGTCTCCCTTTTGCTTTGCGAACTTGACTGACACACTGCTGTGTTTAAATCTGTTTAGACTGACAATAAACATATGTAATGAGTTTGCACCAATCGGTAAAAGAATTTAATGAGGTTTAGTTAAGCTTGTGAATTATGAATATAGAAAAAAAACACGTCAGGTCTGTTTGCCGCTCGATGCTCTCTACCTACCCTGTAAGGAACCCGCTTAGACGATACAATAATAATAGTTAAGTATTTGCGAAACTCAGATCTATTGGATCGGCTGCTTCTAGTGGTTTAATTGGGTTCAATTATCACTAAATAGTTTATTACTGTTTTTAAGTCATAAATAAATATATTACGCATTACTTTATTATAATTATTTCTCCAATATTGACCAAGAGTTTCTAAACGCCACACTTTCGCCATTACGCCATAGTGCCTATGCTTCGTAACAACGAAGTATTTTATTTTAGGGAGGTAATAGTCCAGGATCTCTGGTCCATATTTAAAATTGATTACTATCAAGTTAATTTTTCGAGAGTAGCTTCATTTTGATGAGACGCCCAACTGTGATATTAACTATTTCTGAGCGTAGGACCGGGATAACTTACCACGGAACTCGTGTGACAATAATGCTGTTCAATTATATAAACATTAACTAAGCAATAGTAAAAAAATCAGCTAGTTAGTAATCATTTTTGATGACCTCGTTATCGATACATGTTGGAAAGAGGGGGACTCTTTGATCAAACTATACATTTTGTAGGAAAAATATTTTTTGCATAATGTTAATTACCTTGAGATTTAACAAAAAAAAACACAGTTATAATACATTTTTGAGAATCGTCAATACGAAATATTTTATCCCTGTTAGCTACCACAATCGATGATTTTGTATAGGAAATTGTTGGGCGTCTCATCGAAACGAAGCCATTCACGAAGATTCAGCCTGATAGTAATCAATTTTAAAAATGGACAGGCATTCTGGACTATACAATTTTAAATGTACAATTATTAATACTGTATCATTGAAGTCATAGTATGATCTTAGAGCGACGTTACGGCTCAAGGGTTGCAGCTTGGAATCCTCTATGGCTACTGTTAGCGATTCTCTAAATGTTTTTTTTATTAATCATAACATTCATTTTGGACACCAAACGCTTATTATAGTCAATGAGGACGATGTCTAGGTGCATTATATTTAGTTTCGAATTATGAAATTGTTATAAGGTATTTGAGGGGAATATTAGAGTTAGCTGATTCGTCGCGCCTTGTGGTATATGGTGACCGAAGGTTTTAAGGATTGTTGTTCACCCAGGCAAGGTGAAAGATTTTGAACTGTATTATAACGTAACATCACGCCTGTAATCCCCGAAGAGGTAGGCAGAGGAGTGTAGTACACTCCGACGTTTCACCAGTTACGTTTACCTCCCATCATGGAATAGGTGGTGATCCTATTGGAATACACGGGGCACAAATTCATTCTCCGAGCCACTACTAGAAATTTCAGGTTAGAAAAATCCAACAGTACCTGATCCGGAATTGGAACCGAGGACCTCTCGATCGGCAGTCGCGCTTGCAACCACCCGATCAACGAGGCAGTCTGTATGTATCACTGTATCACAAACTGTATTATAATGTAATGTTACTGTAAATGTTTATATAATTTCGTCTATACAAAAAGATCTGGCTGGCTGATCGCGGTATGGTGCAGTCTATATATGCGCGGCTACATGCCCTGGCCGCCTACGGGCAGCAGCGTAGGCGGCGCGAGAAACGCGTCCTGTGACCTTTCACCTGCATGCCTAGTGTGGGGATTATGTGCAAAAATCCCTCAGGGCACGCCTATATCCAGTCGTGGCTGGCTGATGCTGATACAAATAGATTATAGGTATTATGTCTGCTAATGCTAATTGCTAATAATAATGACAGAATATTAGATAAGAGTTTAAGTCCTAAAACATTACCGTGTAGGAAAACAAAACTGGAAAATATTAACAATGAAGTCACACTTTAAACAACTCAAGATGATTGTTAACTTGGAAGTAATATGGTTAAGTAATATTAATTTATTCATTTTACAAAGACTTTCGGCAGATCCAGGGAAATACCAATGGCATTTCTTGCTTTCCAAATTTAATCTATTCTTAACATTTCATTTAGTACATGTGTTATTGCAATTCACTACACTCCTCTGCCTACCTCCGCTGGGATTCGAGGCGTGATGTTAAGTTATTGCATTTTCGTGGTGACTTATTTTTATAGTAGTCTAATTAAGTGGTCTAAAAGAAGTCTGTTGGTAATATAATTGTAATTTGTGTAGCTTAGAGTACTTGGTAGAAAAAACGATGAGTTTTATAGCGTGAATAATATAGACTTCTTTATTATCAGACGTTTTATCAGGTTAAATCTTTGATCTTAATAGTTTTGTTTTTCGGATCCTACCTACTAGGCGAGACCACATCCGCCTTAACACGTTATAGAATTGTTTTGTTGTTTTATTAAAGACTTAAAAGCAAATTTTATATAATAGGCTACCTAATATACGCCTGGACAGGGCATTAAGTAGCTTATCAAGATATGTGATAGCACGCATCAGCAATCGTGTTCTCGATGCACCATGAAAAATGAAACTGCAACAACATGAAAGGCGGCTCCTGAGCTCGTCAGTTCCTGAATCCCCTTGTTAAAAATCGATATGAAATTGACCAAAATCGATACATGCTGAGACTTGAATTGGCTGCCGTTCTTTTAACATCCCACTGCTGGATAATATTTCTTTCCTGCAAATGCGAAAGGGCTAGCGGAGTATGTTGCAATATGCTCAAGTGTGGGTTGGCAGACCGGATGAACAAAACAGGTATTGCATTGCGAACAATTCAAAACGCCAACCAAAGAGCACCACTGTGCATCGACTTTGGACTTTGGTGCTCATTTAACTGATATCACATTTTTAACTTACTGTCATAAAGTTTACACTTTCACTTACACTTTCTGTGAAAACAAACCCCAATGTTTTTTGTTTTTAACAAAATGGCAGCCAATTCACATTGGGTCATTACTTTTGCCCGCCGTGTGTTGTGGTTATAAAACTTTACATATATCTCGTTATTGTTAGATTTTTCCGTCGTTGGCGTTTGACTAATACTAGTCTTTTGATCACTAATACCTCTCAATTTATTTATTGGAAGGCTTGTGATTACGCGGATATTAAATATTGATAAAATACCTTATGATATTAATTATTTATGCGCAGAATGCCACGTAATGAATTACGAAAATATACAAATAAATATGTTTGTTGTTTGTTGTTGTTTGTTGGATAAATCCGACAGCGGAAATATAAGTTGATTTAATTGAAATTGTCAAGTTAAATATACATACGAGTATGTATAAGTACTTTACGATAAATTTATATATAAGGTGGTCGTGTTGGTTGCAAGCGCGACTGCCGATCGAGAGGTTCTGGGATCAAATTCCGGTTCGGGTACTATT
>DWEH01000080.1:0-15149 GCA_018245815.1 Apyrrothrix aesculapus | reverse complement strand
TGAATATAGAAGAAGCGCGGCAGGTCTGTAAGGATAGAGATATTTGGCACTCGGTGCTCTCTGCCTACCCCGAGAGGGGCCCGGCGCGAATATATGTATCTATGTATGTAGTGTATAAGTTTCACGAATATATCTGTTGGTATGAAATAAGCAAATTTTTGTGTGTAATAATAATTGGTGTCTGAACAACGGCTGTAACAATTTGGGTCAACAAATCGATTTAACTTTGTTTTCAGTTTAGAAAATTTTAATTTGATGCTAATTTTAATTTCATGCATTGTTATTAGTTTCTACTCAGTAACGATTTGCGTTACACGATGTTGCTAGAATGGCACTAACAATAGTTGTATAATTGTTATTAAAGACGTCCCTAACGATTTTGATAAAATTTTACATATTATTTACAAAAAACTGAAGCTCGTGAGATATCTAGGTGGTAATAGTAGAACGTGTTTTATTCGAGAATTTAGAAATCATTACAGTTACCGGTACAAAGATAATTTGCATCTACTTACTGTACTTAATTTTTACTAACGGTTTATTTTCGAAACTAGTTTATTTGTCACACATACTGGAAATCAGTTGTGCAATGACCCTCTCTCTTAAAAAATGTCAACTGTATCTAATATACAATAGATGAATTTGGTGATTGTCAGTTAGAAGTCGTGACTGTAGGTATTAATTACATATTTTTTGATAAAAATTATTTAGCAGTACGGATAAAAACTAAATATTTGGTATTTGTATACGTCATGATTAGATCCTCTCGGTCACGACATGATTTAATTAAAAAGTGTATTTCTGACTTTCAACCAATTACATAAAACGGTGTTGTCCGTATATAGAATTAGTAAATAAGGGTCGATAAGTAGGTACCACCTGTAGAAATACTGAGTACTAGTAATTTAAACTTTTCATTTTAAATTATACAAAAAAAAATGAGACTCGTGATTGGACGTAGCATGTCAATTAAAAAATATTAAATATTAGCAGGCTCCAATATTTTTGGTCGTTATTTATAAGAATTTAAAGAATTTAATTGGCTCCAATGTTTTTGGTCGTTATTTATAAGAATTTAAAGAATTTAATTGGCTCTTGATTATTTACAGTAACCATATAAAATCGATATGTTTCATTGTAAATGGAAAAATATGTGATCGGTATTGAATTTCTATATAACTTGTAATTAGTCGAAGATTTATCTTCTCTCTAAATTTAATTTCAAATAGAAAACACTAGTTACGTCAAAAATAAGTTTTATACAATATGAAAGGTAACAGGAAATTTCCGTGTAAAAATTACGACAAACGCGGGAAAATGAAGAGCGTAAAACATAATTTCAAGGTGTGTACTTAAATCTGCAACAGAATTTAATACTACTTTTAGATTGTCATTACGTAAGTTCTTTAGAGGCTAACTTGCCAACACAACGGAATTTTAATACAAAAGAAATGTGCCGATTGTAGCAATGAAAAAAAAACCTGAAACCAATTTTGGACAGCCGTCGAGTAAATGGTTGTGTAACTTTTTAGATTTATTTTTTTTGTTCGTCGTTCCCAACGCGTAACTGGTGAAACGTGGGAGTGTACTACACTTCTCTGCCTACCTCTTCGGGGATTACATTCGTGATGTTACGTTTTTCGTCGTTACCACATCCAGGGAACGCCTCCAACTGTACTCGTTGTCGCTGCGTTCAGATGTTTGTGGGACATTAATGCAAACCAGCATATACTCGGATGCTTGCAATGCGTCTCTGAGTCTACAAAGTTTGCTACAAATTCACATATTGACACAGGAATACGAAAGAGATACACACCACATAATGTAAATCTGTTACTCTTGTCCTTACTTTAATCTTAGATGTATAGTAGCTACGTTCAGTCATAGATGTGGGACTCCCGCGAGCAGAGTTGGAGGGTTATGTGTCTTTGTCTTGCCTGCCTACCGCAACCGTCAAACCGGATCGGTATAGCGGTAGAAATAGAGTATGTAAATAGATGTATGAAATGAATTTCTAGTAGTGGCTTGGAGTTTCGATGTGTGCCCGGTGTGTGGCAATAGACTCGCCACCTATTCCATAATGAGACGTAAATGTAACCGGTGTAACGTGGGAGTATACTACCCTCCTCTGCCTATCTCTTCAACGATTACAGGCGTGATGTTACGTTTGTTATTTTATTGTACTGGATATAATATTTACAAAGTTTCGTGACATGTAAATACTTTTTTGCCATCTGTAATGCGCCAGTCTACCGATAAGGTCTCCCAGTCAATTAATGCTCGTTAGCTATGAGGTGTAATGACCACTTTACCTGCGCTGGACTGCACGCGAGAATGTTCTATAGGGCTTGAAATATATTTAACGTTTCTTTTCCACGCAGGACCATCGACCCGAAGCCATGCAATCCACGCACTCTGCAAAAGCCGAAGCGCGGCGGCGGATATCCGAAGGTGTTCCTCGGCGGGCTGCCCTCCAACATCACCGAGACCGACCTGCGCGTGTTCTTCGGTCGTTACGGCAAGGTCATGGAGGTCGTCATCATGTACGACCAGGAGAAGAAGAAGTCTAGAGGTCGGGTTTTTATATTATTATATCTACAAAATGTAAAATTACTTCTGTTTGAATAGTAGTATTGTTGTATCGATAGAAGCTTTGTGCTTCCTATTAGTGACTTGTACACGGCTTGATATTGCGTACCGACCCGTTCGATAACTTGAAGGCTTCGCGCTTTGTGTAGTGCGTGCTGGCCCGTCAATATCTCTAGGACACAAATTCTCGCACCGCGGGATGAGGTGTGAACTTTTGTGGTGTCGTGAAAATATCACTATATTCTAAATTAAATATTGCTTATGTAATATACATCCTGTTTCTAAAGGGAATTCTCAACTGCGTTAAAATGTTAGGAAATCAGGCCGCTCTTGACTCAGAGCTCCAGACACACCGATTTCACGTTAATGACGTTGATAAAGTCCGAGATTTGGTCAGATAAGAGTTTCAAATCAAAATTTCAATATAGTAAATAGCAAACACACTATAGAAGCAAAGTGGGTTCATTCTGGCTCATGAAATATTGATTAGTCATATCGCCGATCCGGTCGCCCACATCACTGTAACGTCGCCAGCTGTGCCTTGGTCATTTCTACAGAGAATTGAAAGTATACGAAGAACTTCAAATGCTTTTCTTTTAGACAGATCGGCGTTTTAAAACAGGTCCTAACTTTTGGGCATCGAGTTGATCGATTTTTGTAAAAAGCATTTCGGGGAAATTCTGGGCATCGGAAAATTAATGTAACTTTCCCACGCGATATCGCGGGTCATATTTCACGTTGGAATACATGTTTGTGTTTACGTCACAAGGCGATGCTAAAACTTTTGCTATTTATGAACTCGAATATACACGCAGCCTTCTATTATAGGCTCACGTCACATCCGCCCGCTCCATTTGTGTTTTTGACATTTTATTAATTTTCGTACTGCGATATTATATTTCACAAAAGCGTTTGACAAGCTAGCAGTCGAATATGGGCAACGTTGGGAAGGTGACAAAAATGAAATAACTTTTAAATAAGAACGACGTTTAAAATAACATCATTAATACGATAGATTTTTTATGGATAGATGAAGATTTGTATATATATCCACATCCAGGCAGTACGGCCAACATCACATGTTGTCGGTACGTTCAGATGTTTGTGGGACATTAAGCGCAATCCAGCATATACCCCGATGTCCGGTGCATCAGGAGTCTACAAAGTTTGCAACAAATATTCTATTTAAAGCCGTGTCGGGAATTTAAAGCGGCGCGTGCGCAGGCCGACCGCGATCAAAATCGGTCTGATGTATGATGATGATATGCACCTTTAATTTTGGTATCTGATAGAAGAACGCAAATGCCAACATGTGTACTTCACCCACACAAACACCGGAGTATTTCCTTGTGATATAATTGATAACATTACGTGTGTGTGACACCGCTCCTGGTTAGCCACTCGCAAGTCTGGCTAAATGTCTTAATATATGGATGAGTTTAGTTTGTCGTCATATGCAATGGACGTCTGAACATTCGAAATACGGTCGCATAAAATGCTGAATACACCCTGTACATACATATAGTAAATAAATATCAGAGTGGTATAGTAGTGTATGTGCTATAAATGAACAAAAATTCCGTTTAGGCGGTATTGCGAAAGCCCACTGCTACAATATCTCTTTTCTGTAGCAACAATACGTACATACGTCCGCTTGTTATCCTTGTATGACACAATACAGGATAGATTTTTAGGTGTTGTCTTTTGTTTATTCAGCTGTATGACGTATTGTTGTTACCTACTGCAATTGTTACCGCAGATGTATTATTGTTATCTGTCGCAAGTATTGGGAAATCTTTTTTTTTATTTAATAACGGTTACGTTAATTCTATGGTAATGTGTCTTAGTATAAATAAAGTCATCCATTAAAAGTATCATAGATATAGAATAAAACGATCGAATGCTTATAGTGCTTAGTTCCATATATAAATGTTATATTAATTTGTTTATAGGCTTTGGATTCTTGTCGTTTGAAGACGAGCTCTCTGTAGAGAGAGTGACGCAGGAACACTTCATCAATCTGAACGGCAAGCAGGTGAGTTGACAATACTGCTACTGGCTACTACTACATATAATACTGGCTATAAAGTAACATACGGATGATGCTTATAACGAGTTCAATTTTCGGCAAAGGACTTCTTTACCTGAACTAATAAATAGCATAGGTTAATTCGGGGATTATTTTCCAAGTTTGGCTACGAATATCGTATTTCAAATATGTAATACTTAGACAGTGGCTGTATAGGAAAAATAGTGTATTAATGAATTAAACTTAGTATTGTAATACTTAAACAGTATACAGAAAAAAATTTATGAGTAAACGAAATGTATAAGTACACTGCCTCGTTGGTCGTGTTGGTTGCAAGCGCGACTGCCGATCAAGAGGTCCTGAGTGCAAATCCCGGGTCGGGTACTATTGGATTTTTTTAACTTATACTTTCTAGTAGAAATTTCTAGTAATGTCTCGAAGTCTACGTCAAGTCAAGTCAAGTCAAGTCAAGTCAAGTCATATTGGGACGTAAACGTAACTGGCGAAACGTGGGAGTGTACTGCACTTCTCTGCCTACCGCTTCGGGCATTACGAGCGTGATGTTCCGTAAACGAATTTTCCATAGATAAATGAAAATTTAATAAACTGCAATATATGAATAAATTATATTGCCAATAATTGCTCAAATTACTAGTTAACAGATATGTCACGGGCATACATAAACTCGGTGGTTTTGTACGAAGCGCGACTGCTGGGCGGGTGTCCGTTACCAGTAATAATTGTACGCGAGACGCGGCACCGATACGGTTTCATTGGACGTCGGATTTACATCGGACATTCCACATCGGAAACATATATTTCTTTTATTTTGACACGCCGAAATGGAGACGCCATCATTTAACGGCACCCGAGCTATAATTAGCCCGTCACCTCGTTTGATCTTGCTTTGATTCACTGAACTAGATCATACAATAATATGTATGTATCGTAATATATTTTTTAAAATATCTTAACGTCTATCGTATTTTTAACCCGGTTATCAAGAACGCAAATATGCAGTGCATCCGTTTCTTTACGAGTTATTTTTAGTATTTAATAGTTTGTAAGTAAAAATTATTTGAAATGTATTAACTTTGGTCCATCACCTAGAGTTTATAGTACAATACAGATCCAACAAGCCTAACCCGATCAGGCCGTCTTGTTTAATGGATGCGTTGCTCTGGTCAGCATTAAGCCCATTATCAGATTAGATTATTGCAATATCATCGAACATAAATGAGTATTCCAACTTGCAGTTCTATTGGTGAAGTGGAACTAAGTGAAGCTGTAATAACAACAATAATAACAATACATTTTAGAAAAACTTATGAAGAACAAAAAATATGGAAATATGCAATTATAAGTCATAAGCTTTACATTAAATGAGATTTAAAGCATAAGTGTTATTACACACACTACTTTATAACGTAACGTAACATCAGGCCTGTAATCTCCGAAGAGGTAGGCAGATGAGTATAGTACACCCACATTTCAGGTTTTACATTTACACTACATTATATTATTACTCTATATACAAATACTAACACATTAGTTCGATAATAAAAAGCAATTGTTACGGAACGCACATTACGCACGGCGCAATTTTGAGTATCAATGTACGAAGATGAAAATACTAGCAGTGCAATGAAACAGTTTATTATTTGCAACTTTTTTCTCGGTAATTTTATCATCTATGATTTTTATATGTTCGGGGCAATTATTCGGGCCACATCCAGGCAGTGCCCTCGGCATGTGCCGTTGGAACGTTCAGATGTTTGTGGCACAACAAAACGCAGATTTGCTATACATGTTGCTGGCTTAAGTAACATAGTCTACAAAGTTTGCGACAATTTTATACGTACAATATTTGTCTCACATAGGTCGTAACTCTTCGACGGGATAATACGTGTGATATTGCGACCTAATTTACAACTCCCGCATTGCATCACGTTTGTAAACTTGGAATGTTTAAAATATACCGCTCACATTTACTTGTCGCGTTCCGGTTTTAAATTCAAAATGGGACATTTCGCTGCAACGGTCTGTAAAGCAAATATATGGCCCTTGCTTTCTGCTCGCTTGGCAATTTCTGCAAGTTTTATGTTGAACGTCAGCGAGACGAATTGAATCTTGAATCATATATTCGGGTTCTGGACTTTCTCCTTTCAGTTTCACCCAATATGTAAGGTTTATGAAGCGTTCCAAGACGGGGGATTTGTCATGGATTTACTTAGTGCTCTGATGTTGTCTGTATGCAGAGCGGAGTTTGTTGTTGCCATATTACATTCATTTTCCCATTTCACACCGCGACAGCATGCCATTGTAAGTCATATGCGTAAATGATACTTGGCGACATTTAATACCCAACTTTTTCTTTACCGTGTTTTAGGTGTCAGATCACAAAAGATCATTCAAGGTCAAGAAATGTTTCCCCACTACACTGGAGAAACTATTTTTGGATTGTTTTTAATATTTAACGTTTACTGAACTGTTTTTTAACGACTCTTAACAATGTTGGGTTTTCTTTGGTTAACTTCATTTAGTTTTGATTACTATTTTGCTTTTAGAGCAAGTTTTAAGCTCTTTCGAGCAGTTTTCAAATATTAGATGGACAATGTAACTTCATAAATGACGGCTATTTTCTTAAATTATATACCGTATCAGACCTCCAAAAGATCCCAGAAATATAAACGAATTGTAAAGTTTGATTAATATCTCCTAATTTTTTTTAGGAAATTTTAAATAGTGTTTGCGGGATTTAAAGAATTGAAATGTACCTGAAACTTTGTGACGTAAAATATAAAACAAATTTTTTTATAGTTTTATGTACAGGTATTAAAATTGACATATTTAATGTAATATCTGTGTAGGTGGAGATAAAGCGTGCGGAGCCTCGCGACGGATCCGGCAAGCTGGGCTCGGGCTCGGGCGGGATGGGCGGCGGCGGCATGGGCGGCGCGCCGGGCGACGCGCCCGCCGCCGGCCAGTGGGGCCCGCCGCAGGCCGCACCCATCAACATGATCCAGGGCCACAACGGCCAGATGGGTGGCCCGCCGATCAACATGCCAATGGCCGGTCCTAACATCATGCAGGGGTAAATACTTTAATGAGCTCAGTGCATCTATAAGGTAGACATATGAATCAAGATTACTTTTGAATTTAGTTAGAAAATACATTTTGTCTATATATGGTGGATTACCTTATAACAAAAAAAAAATTGGTTGCCATTGGTATGTTCGGATTGCTTTGTGTTATTCACTTTATAGTCTCGATGTCACAATATTTTTCATCCAGGAAAAGGCGACAGCATACATCACAATGAAGTTAATTTAACTCGTAACGTCCCTCACAGCTACCAAGGCTGGGGCACGTCGCCGGGACAGACGTCGTACGCCGGGTACGGCGCGGCGGGCGGCGGCGCCGGCCCCGGCAACTACCAGGGCTGGGGCGCGCCGCCCGCGCCGCAGGCCCCGCCGCACGCGCCCGCCTGGCCCGCCACCAACAACTACACGCAGCACGCGCAGCCGCCCGCGCAGGGCTACGGCAGCTACGGTACGTACCCACGCCGCGTGACCGCGGACGCGCCGCGGACGCGCAGGTGCGCTGGCACACGCTATACACGCAGTAGCTGTGTCGATGAAGCTAAGCTCGTACAAGCACGCGGATTAGTATTTGATCGGTCAGCAATCGATTGGACCTGCGTCGGTCATTGCGTTGCGCACACAGTAATGTGTGCTTTCTTAGTGATGATGTCTATTACTATTCAGTCGGTTCTCTGTCGCCAGAACAATAATTTGCTGATACAAAAAAATATGTTGTAATTCGACAATCATTTATATCTGATATAACAAAACTCTACAAATTAATTAACTACTATTTAGAATTCATTAAACTGATTCGAGTGTAAATCTGATCCAATTATACATGTATCAGCACAAAGATAAGGCGTCGTGAAATTCGTTGACTTTTGAAAATTGTCTTTCTTCTCTATTCGAGGAATTTCAATTATTAAGCTTCTTTGTTGATGAAAAGTACACGAACGACCTTAGGTTTTTGGGGACCTTTCGAATAAGGAAAAGTCCCTCAAAACAGTAATACAGCTAGTATTAAGGATTGCAGTAACAAGCTAGAAGATTCTTTCTACATCTGACTCCAGAACACTCGCTCAATGCAATGTATTAGTTTAGTGGTCGACACTAAGCTCACCTCAACCCATATGCCATTGGATTCTCTCGGATCCCCAATACTGCCAACATGATAAGTATGTGCTCACAACGCTTTCTAGATCGTTCCATCATATGACCGTATACATATCGGCATAAGCAATTAATATTTTTTCATGTGTATATTGTGTTTGTATGTGATAAGGCGCAACTGTGTTTCGTTACTGGCGACCAGCAAGAAACGTGGCCGAAGGCCAGCAGGCTGACGATGGTATATTACAGACGGTCGCGGGATTCTTCTTTTGTATACGAGAATTGTATGCTAGTATTGCTCTGGCCGTTCGGTGATTTAGAATAGTACTCATTAACGCGTCTGCTGCGTTTGTAGCACGGTCATAGTATGGAAGGGTTTACTGCGTTTAAGCCGTTATATTTATAGAAATAGAAATAGAATAGAAATAGAAAATATTTATTCGCCATCAGATGTTCTACAACAGCATACAAATTTATAATAACAATATATTTAAAAAATAATGTATAATATGGAAAAACAAAACTTAACATACAAAAAATTAAAAATGAAAAATGAAAAATAAACAAAAATAATAATAAAAATAAACAGTACGTGGTGCAAGTTGCAGAACGGATCGGTGACGAATGGGCTCATCCTCAGTACTTATTTACTTGTACATCATTTACTTGTGTTATTATGTGTTCAGTTATTACTGCATGATATAACTGTCTATGTAATATACGTAACCCGTATATAACCGAGACGACGCTAACCACCTTCTCTCTGTCCTATCGCTCGCATCTCTTAGACTAGATCTAGACAACAATAGAGACTATTAGATCGTATAGATGTCGAAGTTCTAAATAAATTTGGCTCCGGTCGTATGCGATCCGGTCGGCGGAGACCAGCCCAGTGCCCAACATTAACGTCATATTGTATGTGCCACAGCCAACTACAGCTCCGCTCCGGCGGGCGCGTCGACTGGCGGCAGCTGGACCAACTGGAACATGGCTCAAAACTCCAACTCCACTGGATCCGGTTAGTCCTTCCGTACACTAACTCGACCGTCCGACTCGCGACCGATCGGACACGCGCTAGGTACAAGTTTTCTAGCTAGAACCGCGATACTCGTAGGGAGAGGCCAGTAGTGAAGAAGAGTAGTCGTAGTAGGCTGTGTCGTCAGTTGGGAGTGGAACGGTATGTTGGTTGGCATTTTTTTTTATACAATTGGACGTTTCTTTCATCGCAAATATTTGTACGGATAGTCTACTTCTATATGTAATGTTTTGAGAGATTATAAAATTATAACTAAAACTGTTATGGCTAGTGTAGATCACATCAGTTATACCAATAATAACTATGGGATTGATCTCTGCAGCTCTAGACAATATGGTGTCTAAATTATTATGACTCTAGGTTCGGCACGGGGTAGGCCAAGGAAATCAAATTAAATTTGTAGTCAGTTATCAAGGAAGTAAATCAGGCAAGAACATATGTTGCTAAGCAATATCTATTTTAAATGGAGGGATATAATAAAAAATATAAAAGAAATATTATAATTCCACTAAGATAGCATTTGGGTATGCTAAAATTAATAATCATAAATGAAATTTGGCTTAGGTGCTGGCGGGCGTGTTGTTTATAAAAAAGTCTTTAACGGATCGTATCACATACTAACCCCTTCGATGTGATTTTCGTGTATTAGTCAAAATATGTAGTTTCGAGTAGCTTAACCCTCTTTCATTCTAATCTTCTTTCGTTTCCTCTCTGTTCTCGCGTCTCTTACGCGCTCTTGGTTAAGAAAAATTCTGTACGATCGCATCGTCGCCGTCGCCCGAGCCGCGGCAGGCGTGGACCGTGTTTATTGCGAGCCGGCGCGCGGGCCGAGCTCGGTGCGATGGCGCAGGTCGAGCGCCGCGTCCGGGAACGGGCGTCCGATTTTGACATTCCGTAGTCGATTATGGCTCGACTCGACGCACGGTGCGCGAGCTCCGCTCGGGGTCACGTGAGCGTCGGCGACGGAAGTGAAAATCGGACGCGCGCTCCCGCGGCGCGGCGCCACTGAGCGGGCGGTCGGCGCAGGCTCGTACGTGCCGCTGTCGGAGAGCGGCGAGATGTACGGGCGCGGCGGCGCGGCCGGCGGCGCCAGCGCGCCCGCGCTCACCGGCGCGCTCTCCTCGGCCGCGCTCTCCAAGAGCTCCTCCGCGGACTACTCCACCTACCAGCAGTACCCGCCCGCCTACCAGCAGGACCAGGTACGCACCGCCCACACGACACACCCCGCCCGGTGAGTCTGCAATACGAGAGCGCATACATCGAGCGGATTCGCGCGACATCATTTTTACTTTTTTTATGCTGATATATTTTTCGAGATGTTATTACTTAACATTTCACAATATAATATATACGTACTTACTAAAAGTGTCATATTGTTTAGTATATTTAAAATAAAAACTTGTATGCTTTTAGTTTTGCAATCTCACAAGGTATCATCAATCAACCTTCGATACGCTCATGACACGTACACTCGGAGAACCTTGCGCAGACTTCCAACGATCTGAGCGAGACCGCCGACCGGACATGCATAGAGTAAAACTAATGCGATTAAATATTGGTATTGCATGAATAACATTTTCAGCGATGATACTACGAACCTAATGTGTTATAAAACAAAAAAACAAAGTAATATTAATAATTTCGCTACATAAGCTTTTTACGTATTATTTTCGGTTGGATGGTCTCCCTTGAGAATTGTTGGTACGCAAGCGCCAAGAAGTTTAATGTTTGATGAATCGTGGACAACCATTGCAGTGTACTTCGTGTGTGCCCGACTGTACTGAACATCAAAGTTGTAGTAAAATATAAAATGGTCATTTTTTTTAATATTTAAATTATATGGTGACCACATTCAAAAAATACCCCACAACTTGCAATACAAAAACAATACAAAGTCATACTGAACCATGTTACATCTGTTTCGCCATCGATTAGTTTCCCATAAAATACGCCACAATTCTGTTTATTTTTTTGTTTTCGCTTAAACCTAAATCATTAGTAATTATAATTACTTAATCTATAACTTAAGTATCATTTATTGTCTTAACGATTTATAACTTTTGCCAAATGTGTATTTTTGTATAGAAAACGAAGACTTCCGAGGTGACAATGAGCTCAGTATGATGTGCTTTGGCCGCGGCCCAACATATTAATAACAATTAGATTAAGGAATGTAAAGTTATTAAAGCAGTTCTCAGTTGACATCGGTATTCAGTGTTTACATGTTCCATATGAGTTTCTGTAAATCCGTCCGAACCGCGTGCTTCAATGACTTTACGATACATGCACTGTATGTTCCCTTACCAAGCATGAACCGCGGCCCGCTGTGTGCATACAGCGTGTCCCAAATCCATGTCGCTTGACTTCGTTTTGGTGTCGGAATTGTATGTGTTAGGGTGCAGCGTGCATTTTAAAAATATTTTCAAAATGAACGCTCCGCGACGTTACAGCGGCATGTGAATACATTTTTACTGACCCATTTATTTGACGGGTGCACGAAATGTATTTTCTTGCTAATATAGTTTTTTACCGCTTCAACGACTCGTCCAATCGTATCTGTGGCCTGTGGCGGCACAGCTTCATAATGGTTTTCTTTATTTCTTTTATTCATTCGTTTAATATGTAGTTCTTGTTAGTTATTTTTATATTCTACTTATTCCTTTTCATTGATAAATTAAATCCAATGGCGATGTTCCTTCCTAGTGACTCGTCATTGGATTACCCGTTGCAACAGCGGCAATTACGATTGGACATGGAGGGGGATAGCTTGCCTCAGGTGCGCCGATAAATTACAGCGCGCCGTTTCAATGAACGACCACTACTATAAATGTTAATTTCGATGGTTGAAACGCGCTGTATCGGCAGGTCTCGATATGAAAGTACTACGTTTAGGCTCGTTGGTAATAATGAGCCAGTCTTTGAACCCTGACCTCTGACGGCTGTTTTATTCGTGTGCTATATGTAACATAATGGATAGATTCAGTGAAATTCTCCGGACAGATCTTTCATTTTCCACGCTTTTATATTGGCCTTTGTTGTTTGTACACAGTTTTTGTTTTGCTACCGCCTGTTTCTGTTCATTATGATACCAGGCCCCCGGCAAATATCACGCTGCTGCATCTGGGACGAGCGGTGTGAACTTACTTCGATCGTGAATTGTTAATTTTTAACAATGTCGAATGTATTATTCATGTCTAATAAAATTATATGAAATAACTAACTACCCGAGATGCAGCAGTGTGTATATATATTAAAAGCATTTTCGTTGTGAGTAATTAATGCATTTGACGAAAGTACAGCCAAGTTGACGACATATTAATTTTATGTTTTTGTTCTTACCCTTGGGGCTTGCATCCCTCCTATCCCGTATTCCGTTTTCACCCTAGCTTTTTACTTGATTTTGTCCCCGCATCCATTTCTACATTTGTTTGTTTGTGATTTTTATTTGAAAGAGCGCATGAAAGATAAAGAATATTACATATACATGTCGTAGTCCACCAGGAGACCGTAGAGCGGACGGATGAGTGAGGGAAGAGTGAGAGGTACGAGTTCGTTTTTTGCTAACTTCAATTTGGTTGTACTTGCCTCGAGTTTGTTTGCGATTCTCGAATGAAAGCGCCACGGAGACGACGCCACTGGTGAAAGAGCGAAATTCAGCGAAAATAACTCTCACTTGAATGCAAACAAACCAAGAAACGAGACTTTGCAGCCGAAATGCAGCATGAGTATACCGTAGGGCCCGCGGTTAGGTCGCCTCGCGCATGCGCGGGCCGTGTGCCGGCGCGCACGCCGCCGCGCGGCCGCATGCTCCGGCGCCGAGTACGAATGTGCGATGTCTTTTGGATGTTACGAGCTGTGCGGCCCGCGGCGCGTGCGGCTGCGGCGCGCTCCCACCGCTATCCATAGTGAAAAATCAAGATGTATCTCCTAGTCAGGTTTCGCTGAAGGTCTCTCATCACCGCTCCCCCTCCCTCCCCTCCGATGTTTCCCTCCTGACTCATTGCCCTCGGGGATAATTCACACGCTTTTCGCCCGGTCCATCTTCACGCTCTGCGCTACTTACATAGAACTGCTAAAGATCAGGAGTATTGTGCCGAGTGGGACTTGATGTCTGTAATTCTTCTTTTCCAGTTGGTTGATCAGGGCCCACAAGAGTGGCTCCTCCAGAAAGACAATTAGAGATAAGGGTGGGTTCGGATGAGGGAATGTCGCGAAACTCTGGGGATTTCTCACTATGGACGGTTCGGTGTTAGCGACGATTACGCGGGCTCTCCTAAAAGGCATCGCACCGCACTAGTTATAAGCTTACCTTAGTTCCATTCTATATTCATGTTGCATTTTTGTAGTCGTGCGAGATGATTCAAACGCTTTGTTTCATCTCAACACTTGTAAATTGGCATTTAAAGTACAAATTAGTAAAATTTGGATTTTTCATATTGTTACAGGTTCATTAATAGATAATTTTAACAATAAAATAATATTAAGAGCTGTACTTTAAGTGTTCAGAGATGATAACCCGTTATTATTATGTTAAATGTAACGAGAGAGCATATATATACATACATAATACAGTGTCATCGCGGGGGGTACGATGCCAGTGGAATAAGTATAATGTTTTGAGAAATCACTCAGAAACCTATGTTGACTTGCGTGAAATTCCACGGTTGGATCTCCTGCGATGGGCACGGGGCGCGTCCCGCTCGAGGCTCCGAATACGGAGACATAGATAAATTTATATTTTTGTACTTTTCACTTTATTACCCACGTGACAGTCCGCTGACTACGAAATACCTAACAAATCGGAGTGTTCGAACGGACGTGCCCACACGAGCCTATATGCCTTACGGTTTATCGTCAGATAAATCGTCAATAAATAAGCGCAATATTTTTAATGTAATTGATTAGCAACGAGCAATATATATTATATAATAGAATTTGACGACAAATCGTCGGGTCGAAAATCGCCGACGCGAGATCGGCCCCACCGTCAACTTTAGATCACTTAAATTCTATACACATTTTCCACGAGCTTCAGAGCTTCGATAGGTGTTTCGTAAGTATTACGTAGGCAGTAATCGATCGGAACGTTACATCGGATGGGGCGGGTCTCGCGGCGCGGCGAGTAGAGCGTTAGTCACGTATGATTGTTGTACCGTTGTACTGCCAAGTGCAACCGGAGCGGCTTACGCTCCGCGGTCGGTCGGAGGGCTGGCGTGTAGCGTGTGCGGCGCCGCAGTAACGTGTCTCGGGCGCCAGGGCTCGTCGTACGGCGGCGGCGCGGCGCGCGTACAAGCGGCCC
>DWEH01000079.1:0-15280 GCA_018245815.1 Apyrrothrix aesculapus | reverse complement strand
GATTCTACGGAGAAGATTGAACAGAGATGTTATCGTAAATGAAATTAAGTTTTGTTGGGAATTTTTATTTCACAATTCTTGTTATAACCCATACAATTAATCAAACATATTTAACACAACAGTTTGAGGTCGGCACGTTATTATGTGATTTATGTTACGTATTGTATTAAACCGCTATAAACTTTATGATTCGAAGGTACAAATCAATTGTAGAGTTGACCGAAAGTAGAGCTCAAGGATAGCCGTGGGTCGGACTGTTGCAATGAGTAATATGCACTTTACTGTATACCATAAGTGATATGTTTGACTCTGTACTAGACGCACAGCTATAGTTTATGCGAGTATGAACAATAAAATGTGGTCTATAAGGATAGAGATATCGGGAAATTGATTGGTGCTCTCTGCGTACCCCATAATAGCAATAAAATATTAAACCTTTTAATTGTACACTAACTATACTACACTATACTATAATTATACGAGAGAATAAAAATTCAAAATTTGCCACTATTACGAAGTTTTTTTTATCCTTTAATGTTAAGTACCTATATTTTCCCAAAAATTTATATGATTAATGGTGAGGAAGTGGTTTACTATCTATGTTTACATTGTTATCTATATCATCATCATCAGCGGCCTATTGCAGTCCACTGCTGGAAATAGTTTTCCCCTGAGGGGTTTTGCTCATAATCCCCACGCTGGGCATGCGGGTTGGGGTCGATCGACTATTTACCTGATGAGCGCCTTTGCACTCTGTCCGCGGTTTACGTTTACTAGTAGTAAGATAACTTCGTCAAAAATAATTCTCCTCTCTTTCCCAGCAACCATCTCTTTATCTAACAAGGCATTAAGGTTAGCCGCCCAAATTTCAACCTGAAATCAAAGTAACAACTGGTTTAATTCAACAAGATTGCGTGCGATCGGCAATATAAACCCACGCTGTACTTATTTTTATAATGAATTTATTGTGCGCGAGAGGCCCAAGGCTGTTCTTATATCGGTACAGACATTGTTTACCCACGACTGGGCAGTGCGTACCAGTAAATGACTGTTAGGTTGAAGTCGAAAGGCCAGGCCTTAAAGAGCACGCCTGCGCGATCGTTGTGGTATTGTTCAAATTATTAATATGTCAAGAAAGGACAGCTTGGCGTATCTTTTCGTAATAACTAAACTGGAAGTATTGAAACACTCTCTGAACTTTAGCAAGAAGTCGTTTTGAAGCGAAGTGCCTTTATTTATATTATTTCATTTATATTTACACATTTGACTTCCCCGGTAGGACAGTGGGTAGTGAATCTGGCAGCTGAGACATTTGTCCTGGGTGGGAATCGCCGTTCAGTAGTCCGGTTTACTAACCACTGCGCCAACGGCTAGTCAACAATTAGCGACGTACTGATCGGCCTTGTGTCGCTGTAGCTACGTAACCATAATACACATTGCACTCTGCACACATATTTAAAATCTATACACGATAAAGGTTAAAGATATGACTGTGACTAATCGTGTAATTTATTAAGCGCAGTCCAGTTTACTTCGCCTACTCAGGACAACATCCTAGACGCGCCGCCGCCCACTTCACATCCTGAACCGCCTCCCACGCGCTAACATTTATCCTGATAACATGTGCGTCCACTTGCTGGCCACACCGCGTTCCAATATATTTCAAAAAGGCAACTAGTTGGTAGCTTTGAAAGATGGCTGCAATGAGTTACAACAATATTTTTTGTACTAGTGAGAGAGAAAAAAACATTATTGTGGAAAAAGAAAGAAATTATAATGTATAGGCAGAGGAGTGTAGTACACACCCACGTTTCAACAGTTACGTTTACATCCCATTATAGAATAGGTGGTGAACCTATTGCCAAACAGCGGGCACAAATGAGTCTCCGAACCCGTCCTGGGTGGGAATTGCACCCGGGGCCTTTTAAGCAGCAGTCGCGCTTGCAATGACTCGACCAACGAGGAAGTAATTAGTGTAATGTCATTGTTTTTATGATAACGCTATGAATTCTTTAGTAGTGTTGAATGTGTATTAATTATTAATGTACGTAGGTTATAATAATTTATATGTGTATGTGTAAGTTATACTTTAACAGATAAAATATATCGTATTGTAAGTAAATTGTATAAGTAGGTCTATTTTCTTGCATTACCTATAAATCAGTAATGGCATATGTGTCTAATAGATAAATAATGCAATTTGCATTATTTGCTATATTAATACATTCACATAATTTTAAATTTTGTCTCAATGTGACATTAATGTCGGTGTATGTAACTTACATATGTAGGTGTTACTATCGTTCAAGGCTACTCAAGACACGCTAACCTTACCTAGACGTGTTCAGCTGATTCATTTCACCCTGACGGCTGTCCAATTAAAACTGCGCCAGTGGTTTTACTAAACTAGTTTTTTTATTACCCACTGTTTCTATATTCTCATATGTACAAGTGTGAGAAACAGTGGGTGTAGGCAAATGCGTCCGACGTCGCTGCAGAATGCAGATTACATACCAATACGCGGAGATATTCAACAATTTGCCGCCTACTATACTTTATCGGTTAATAGCTACAAAAAGTGTAATACGAATGTACAAACATAGAAAAGCAATAACGCGTAAAGAAAACGGTTTAAGGAAACGACTGGGACATTCCGCGGGGGGTCGACGCTCTACAATGTGGACTGCAGATGTAATCTACATAAATAAGGGACTAGTTTTACTGCCGATGTGTAACGAGTGTACTATTTGTTATGTTTTGTTTATGTTTTAGCATAATAACATGCATGTTAAACAGTACTCTCTAAAGGAGGTAAAATAATGTACGTAATAGGTATAAGAGGCGTCTGGTTTAATTAATTTTTTCTTAGGTTTGATTTGGTTTTTTATATACTAACAAGAACTAGGTTACTTAGTATCTACATATAAGACGGATCTGAAATAAAGATTATTGTTCATCATCAAGTCTTTTACCGTTCCACTGTTGGACACGGATCTCCTTTCAGAATTAAAAGGGTGAAGCCATTAAGGCCATAGTCTGCCACGCTGGGCGAGTTGGCAGACTAAATCATAGAATAATATATTTATATGTTGTTAAAAGTTCTATGACATTTATATATTTTTCTTAGAGTAGTAGTTTCTTACGCTCTCGTGACGTTGTCCTTTGGCTCACTCCATCGTTCCTAGTTCACGGTTGCACACGGTCGGATTGACACAGTGTCGTAGCTGGAATACTTACAACTCGGTGAACATATTTCAACACATCATCTTGCGATATGCATATTGTAGACCGAGCGTTTCCCACACAGATTGTGAGCCACGTATTATTATGGATTTCGCGTTTCTATGATCCGAGGACGTATTGTAACGGACGTACTTGCTTGCAACATTTGATCCAAGAGCGGAGATCTCATCTGCTGATTGATTAATGGGGTGTATGGCAAGTGACGCAACAGTCAAATCGTTTTCTTTGTTTATCGGTCCATTGTAGTGCAAGTGATGGCTTAGCTAATCCGTCGTGATGGCTTTTGCCCGTTTCGATTACGACCGACCATTATATCTTGTAACTTTGTTGATTTTGTTTTTATAATGACTGTGTGTCTTTCGTACATAAATACGATTACCTTTGACGATACTAATCTGTTTATTTAAGATTTTCATTAGCATTCGCAACGTGATCGTTTATGTGATGTATTTTTGTGATTACATTATGTACTGGTTTAAATAACATTTTAATATTTTGTCAGAATAGCCTGACCAGTTTCAAAGCTATTTGAAATGCGGGATTGTGCAAAACATCCATCAGCCTTCGGAGGTCTGCTGCAGGACATAGGTCTCATCAGCGTTATTCTTCGCTGTTACGCGCCTTCCGAGTCCAGCTGCATTTTGCTGTCTTTTTTACGTCGTCAAACCACCTGGTGTGAGGGCGATTTACGCTCCTTTTACCAAGACGTGGTAGCCATTAGAGGACCTTTCTTCCCCATTGATTATCGGTCGTTCGAGCGATGTGGCCTGCCCAGGACTCCCTTTCGAAGTGGGGATTTGAATTATCATCTGAATTATCTTAGACTATCACTGTTAATAAATGCGCTAAATGTCGGCTAACTAAAGATAAGATAAGAATTATAGCAGACTAAAATGAAGTGCAAGGATTCGCCAAAAGATACACTCAGTTTATTTTGTGTTGAATTATACAATGAATAAGGCAAGAAGTTCAAGTAAGGAAAACGATTACCACAAGCCATGGATGTAATTGGAATTTCAATTAACAATCCAGTAGACATTCAGCCACGCTGATTGCTTTGGATGATGATTTCGCTATTAGACAATGGTTCAGCGTCCTCCTGCCTAATATGACGTTTCTAAAAAGTGTAATGGCCTGAAATTAAGACATTTGTGTGCTCCCTTTATTTTGTGTTAATGTAGGTACTATTTGTCCTGTTCTTGATGTACCGTCTTTTACTTATCGCTCTTTTCATTTATTTTTCCGCTTGTTTACTTACCTATGCTTTTGATAATAATTTGCAATATTGTTTGCTACATTTTAGAAACGTTTTTCTGTATTATTCGAAGTGACAAATACCTACGAGTATTTAGTCGTAATTGTATTGTCAGAGAAAATAAAATTAAACGTTTCTTTATTTTTTTTAAATATAATATTATAATGCCGTGGTCCTTAAAAGTATTATAAAGTATCGTTCTTAAGTTCTTAATTTTTTTAAGGAAGCATTCGAAATTTAAATCGAATCTTAATTCCATTATGTAAAGGAGTTAATACTCCAGGAGTTAATACTTCAATTAAAACTTACCTGTAAATATGTACCCACGGCGAAAAGAACTCAAAATCCGTTCTATTGCAATAGTACGCTTATCTTAAATCTAGTCTTAAGCGAAATGCTCGACAAATACATCAAATGCTTGGCAAATGTAGCGTAATGTTTATTAATTTGTCGTGTGAACACACTAACGAGTGATGTGACGCGCGAGAGCCGCCCGCTGCCCTGGATCCCACACAGCCTCACGGTCTTAATAAACGTGACAAAATTCTTTGGACGAATAGAGATTACGCTTTAAGACAGTTTTCGCCTGGAGATTAGCGGAAGATAAGTTTATACATAGACCATGTTCACTTGAATATAAAGTACGTGAGGTAAAGATAGGGTAATGATAGGGTAAAGGTATGAGTGTACGGTTCAGAAATAAAGCTTAGTGGAAATTTTCTGTTATTCATAATGTACTCCACGACATCAAATAAATATTAAACAGTTATGAGGGATAATAATTACTGATGCGGGGAGGAGGGGAGAGAATTCTGGTAATAAATAAATTCTGATATAAAATAAACAAAACATGCAGCGACAAATCTAAATTAATAGGTGCGTACATAGATACTCGTAGATCCGAAATTTAAAAAGAATGCAACTTGGCATAAGTTCATTATCACCAAGGTCGGGAAATGGGGCAATTGTTCTGAATAGCGCAGATTGTGGGGCTATTAGACGCACACTCGCTGAGGTACCGCCATATCTATTAGTGCATGGGCAATTATGAAACGCCGCGAAGGAGAAAATGTTGGTGGTGTAACTTACATCAGGTGTTCTGATTGCTGGTTTGGAACTAGCTTTAATTATTATCGTGTATTAAGCGATTGTTTATTCAATTTGACGCGATTACAGTTGTAGACACAATGACCAGGAGTGGTTCAAGCACTAAGCATTGGATTTGAAGTATCATAAATCTGTATTATATTAACATTGACCAGCGTTAAAAAATCCTAATATGGAACGCTTTATCTTTTAATGTGTTTACGTACTGGGCAATTTCAATTGTTGAGTGTTAGAAAATTATTGCTAGCATTGAGTGCACGTGGTGAAATTTAAATTTTGTTGATGCCATTCCCGATTTCTTTAAAAGTCTTCACTATGAAACTAAACAGCACAGAACAAATTTCGTATTGGAATCACGCGATTCGAATACATGTTTTGTCTTTGTTCCCTTCTTTTTATATGTATTAATGTACACATAAAATATGTAGAATTCCTTGTTTTTCGAGTACGAAAAGGAACGAAGGCAACAATATTGAATCGAGAGTTCAATCAAAGAGATCGAGGGTTCAAATCCCGGGTCAGGTACTATTGGATTTTTCTAACTTTGATTTTCTTGTAGAAATTTCTAGTAGTGGCTCGGAGTCTGAATTTGTGCCCGGTGTATGGCAATAGACTCACCACCTATTCCTTAATGGGACGTAAACGTAACTGGTGAAACGTGAGAGTACTACCCTACTCTGCCTACCTCTTTGGCGATTACAGGCGTGATGTTACGTAAATGTATAAGCATTACAATCATTACAACGTAATTCCATAGTTGTGATGTTACTTTTATTCTTATTAATTAGAGTATAATTTTAAAAAGCTGATTTTTAATATATGTACAAATTCATTTCAGAATGCCTTTCGGCACAAGACCGCTCTCGGCAGCGCTCCGGACCGATCAGGAGCATCCCGGTGGCGGCCGATATCAAGAAAGACGTGAACTTCGACTGCCCCGAGGAATTCGGCTACTACCCCCACCCCACCGACTGCACGCTTTACTATGTCTGCGTGTTTGGCGGCGCCCTACTCGAATCTTGCACGGGTGGCCTTATGTACAGGTACACGTTCTATCCCATGCTCAGGATATAACAAAATACAGACGAAGTTTAAAAGTTTTGATCACAATGGGACTGTTATATGGAGTTCGGGCAATGTCTAAATAATACAAACTGTTTTCGATTCTCAATGTTTATTACGTATTCTCCTCAATTTTCACATTAGCTTGAGAGGCTAACTATTGTTCTATTACTATGAGTACCTTAGTAAAAAAAATGTATGTTGTAAATTTTCAGCCACGAGCTCCAAACTTGTGATTGGCCGCGTAACGTCGGCTGCGATGCCACCGGTGTGGTCGGTGGTGAGGACTTGGAGCGACTCAGCGAGAGGGAGCCTCCGCCACCCCCTCCTCCGCCCCCGCGCCGCACGCCACCCCCTCCTCCACCACCGCGAGCGCAGCCAAACCCAATTATTACATCAAGAGGACAACCCAAATTCAACCGGGCTGAATACGAAAAAGTAATATTTTATTACCTTATACTTTTTCTTCTATAATATACTTACTGTTATATTATTATTATGTTCTTAAAAAAATTGTACGCTGTAACGCAACAAATATGTAACAAAGCAAAATATGTAACAAAACAGGTGGTATCCGTAATTTAATTTTTTAATGAATTTCAGCAACAACAGTTGTACGCCGATGTAGACGACTTACCGCCAGTCGAAGAAATTGAAAGCGATAGACAACAGCGAGTATACAGAGGGCAGCCATCCACAATTGGACAGGTTCAAAAGGATAGGGATGGTTATGCTTCTCAAGTCATTACTTCTGGTAGAACCTTAAATTCTAATATCATACCGGCTTCAATTTCTCAAAATAGTAAAATTGGATCCTTTTCATTTGGAAGCCAAGTTGACGACAGAAGAACCGCAACGATCACCCAAGCACCGCAGACATATAGGTAGGAACTACGTAATACTAGTCATAATGGCTTAGATATTCATAAATATTTATAACTTCTACAATAATTGACTTATTGTATCATATTTCAGTGGAAATGTAAATGAAAACGTAACTAAAACTTCTGACAGACTGATAGACGTTACATTGAACGAAATCCCAATTTCAGACGTAACAAACAAAGTACTTTTAAGAACAAAGAGACAAACCACTGACAAAATATTAGGTTCCATTCATAATCCAAACACTTCAGCGGATCAAATTTCTAAAAGAAATGATAATGACCAAGAAATGGAATACATTGAAGTAGACCCGGAAACTCTAGAAGATGACTATGAGGATGAAATTAATCAAGATGAATCAGAACGGGGGAAGAGACAAATTAGATACCATTTAAAAGGTGGACAAAATACGCAAGGGAAAACGTGGCAAAACAATAAGCCACATAAATTTGTAAACTTACAACAATTAAATTATAATCCTAATATACAAAGCAGTCGGTTTCAACCCATTTATACTGGCAACTATAACGGAGCGGTTCGTCAACAATATCCGTCTGAATCTAATTATCATTCGACGGCGAATCCATTTGTGGCTTATCAACCCCATTCACATCACCCTTTTAAGCCTAGTTTACCAGATCCGCTTAAGCAAAATCCACCCCATAATCCCATAAATTCTAATACACAATTTATAACAAAAAGTCCTCCCATATCATCTCTTAACAACAACCCCTTTGCTGCTTTGGCTGGCGGTTTTTACAATAATGATCAAAGTCATAGTAATAAACAATTATCTTCACAGTATATATCTACGGCAAATCAGCCAAACTTAATATCATTTCCCGACTCATCTCATCATTCTAGTAGTATTGTTACTGGTAAACCAATTTCCGTTTCGACTTCACCTCACACGCCTTTTAACCACAAAGATAATCCCATACAAGTAAAACATACCAAAGACAGTCACAAAGACCATTCTAATTGGAATATGAAAATAAGTCAACAAAATGGTGCTGGTAGGCCAAGTAATAACGACCAAAATTATGATGATCAAGACGAAGAAAGTGATGAGGAATCAACTGAAGAAGATTCATCTGAAAACAATGACGGACAATTTAAGCATCATTTCCCTGATCCACCTTACGATTACATGCATCCTAGGAATAAATACGCTAATATAGAAAATCCATTCGCCGATCCTAATTTTAATTTTGATGTATTTTTAGAAAAATTGCGAAATGATCACTATTCAGCTATTGGTTTAACAACACCAAGGACCAAAACTATTAATAATAATGCACTGAAAATAATAAATCCTCCACTAGAGGCTACCACTCCTTCGTATTCGACGTCAGGATTACACTCGTCAATACCTAATTATAAAGGAATCAGTACTCCCCGACCCTTTACAATTCCCTACGGTTTGAGTAGTACTTTAAATCCAAGTCAAAGTTCCTTTAGTTCAACTACGAATAAATTTCAACAATCGCCGAAACTTGTTCAGATCTTACCGCAAACCTCGTACAATCCAGTAGTACCGAATCACGCACAAAATCAAGTTATAAACGGCAACCAGCAATATCCAAAAAGCATTGGTATACCTGTAGAAAGTATTAGGCCTAATCTGAAACCACCGAATTTTAAAGATGATCGACAGCTCCCAATCACATATAATTTTAATAAACCAATTCAAATTGAGAACCAATCAACTAATCCTACGACAAAATCACAAAATGACCCTCAAAAACTGTATCCTGTTACCCAAAACCCTTTTTATTTTGTCACTGCTACTGCGTCACCAGTGATTATATCGACGTCAAAAAATCAGTTTGTTGTTAGACCTAATAATGTTGTTAGCCTACATTCGCAACTTGTGTCTACAATGAAACCGTACTTATTATCATCTATCAAACCACAAAACAACCAAGCAGCGTACACTTATTCGACATCAAAACCGCTAACAACTATAGTCAACGAACAACTTTCTGCTCTTCAACATTACTGGCGAAATCCTTCAACTCAAGTTACTTTACAACCAACTCTAAGACCGACTGCATATAAAGAATTTTCAAACCAAGAAAGTTTATTTGTAAGAACATTTAAGCCGACATACCAAGTACAAGTCAATAATCATAATGTTGGTAATAATTTTATCTCGTCTACAACAAAAACACCTCAATTACGTAAACTTATACCTAAGCCTTCTCCAGAAATGAATGATTACTATTATGATGAAGATGACGAACAATATTATTACGAACCGCCTGTGAAACCCAAGTATATGCCCAGCACCGAAGTGAAACCACAGCGACCACCAATGGCACAGAATTACCAAGAATATGAAGACTCAGTGGAAGAAAATACAGCAGAAAATCCGTCAAGTGTTCAATCTTCACACCCTTCAATACGTCGTCCTTTGAAATACAGTTCTTTCAAACCAGAAAGTGTAACTAAAAATCTAAACGACGTTTCGGTTGTAACTAAATCTCCATTTAAAGAATCTAGTAAAACTACAAATGGCAAACGTGTCATAGCAGTGACAAATTACATGACTCCAACACCACCTATTTTAATGCGTCCGGAAATTTCTAACTATAATATTATTCACCCTAACCATCGCAACAGAACTATACATGTTAGAAAACCGGTTCGTTATGACAGTAATCCAAGTACGCTTAGACCTCCGAAATATCTTAACCAAACTACATTGAGACCTTACACAGTTAGGCACAGATTAGCTAAGCCGACTACTGTAAAAGACGAAATTGGCGATAAACAAACAAAAGCAATAATGAGACATCCAAATATCGTGGTCCAAATGAAATCCACAACTCCACGTGACAACTACAAGCAAGAGACTCGTTATACCAAGACTAAACATGACGATAGAACTAACAGGTAAAATATAAGACACAAAACGACTGTTCAGACTAATAATTAACTATATTTTAAGACTACAATCTAAAAAGTTTCCATCACTACACTAACTACCTTTTGGCAACTATTGTATAAAGATTTCCATAAACACCCTATTCTCTTGACAGAACTAATGTTGACTATAAAGGACTTAATTAAAACGACTGACTATACTTATAATTTTCAGGATGCTTTGTATATAGCAATTTCGAGTATTGCTAGAGATAATTATATTGTCATATTTTCAGTCTGGAACCTACAGAGAGTGTAACACCTTCGTCGTATTCAGCTAGTCCACGACCAAAAATGCTCTACAATGGGTCCCAGAACTATAGTCCCGATCAATATGATCCTTATTACGCCGTATATGATGAAGATGGTGAATTATACAAAGACACAGGTTAGTACAAAAGCAAAACATGTTATTTATCTCTTAATTGTTTTAATTAAATGCACATTTGATAAATTATCAAAAGTAATCGGTAACAATTAGGTAACTTTTTTCATTTGACCTCTCTCACATTTTCTAGGTAATAATTACATTCCTATGCATCTTAATAGTTAAACAACTTTCAAAGTAATTCTAATCATAAATAGAACTTACTCACTTGATCATGAGCTAGTTATAACATCAGTTACTCTCTTAGTATTCTGAACTGGAAAAACTACCTTACCAATCTAAATATCCTGTACAATTTTTTAACGAATCTAATTGATATCACCGATCTTATTATCCTCTAAAATTTCTGAATTAATTTAATTGATTTATTGCGGGAAACGGATGTAACGCACTAACGGGCGGCTGGTAATGGTATTGGCAGACTATGTGCAGCAATATAACACGGGTTCGCTCCGACCAGCAGTCCAGCAGACCTACCGTGGGACACCGCCGCCTGCAAGACGACCTGTAGAAACTTACACGCCTAGACCGGTATCTCCTGACGAGTACGATGATGCTCTAATACAAGGACAGGTATACGATCTGTTCATTTCATTTTTTTTTATGTATAAACTAGGAAACGAGCTGGCAGTAATTACAACTGGGCTCTGCGGCTTAAAGACATCTGTAACTAATCTCGGCGAGACTAGCAGTAATATCAATTAGTTCAAATAGTATTACTTACTAATATTACTTTTGACATAGGTTCAGAGGATAGTAAAAATAGAACTATTAGTATAATAAGTTAAGTTTGCATACGTTAGTACGATTGAAGCAAAAATTAGGTTTATCCGTGTTAATTAGTTGGTTGCAAACGCTCTGCTGTTCCTGAGGACTGAGATCATGGAAGAGCGAACAACGAAGTGGTCTAGTAAAAATTTCACTTCTGTTTAAATGGGCATGATGGTGATACTGCCTAACCGAATACATCTTTTATCTCTTACCAAGACTCTTCATAATCGATCTTGAAAACTGTATCTTTAATCACTCATGAAAGTTTCTTTTACAGATATAATATTCCACTTGTCTTTATATAAAAACCAACTTTTCGCATAACATCTATTTTCAGATAAGCAACCAGAATCAATACCAATCAGCCGTTCGCCAGCCAACAAGGTATTTATTTAATTACATTTATTTGCGTATGAATAATATTTTTGCAATGCAAACACTTGCTAGTACAATACTTAACAGTACAATATTATCGACGATCCAGGGGCGAAGGTAATGAATTGGGCTATGAACATCATATACCGAGCAGCGCAAGGACGACTATATATGAAGCTACAACCTTAAGCACTACTCCCTCTACGACTAGCACAAGCACTACCACAACCACACAACGCTCCACTACTGCACTGTTCACTGAAGCAATGACCCCGTCTAGACACACCTCAAGGTACTACAAAAGAAAGCGCGCGGACGTGTTAAAGAAGTTCAAACAAGCTTGAGTCATGCGTCCGTTGTCAATAACTATCATTTGAACCATCATCTTAATTGATCATCCATCATTAAATTCACATAAATCATCATACTCATTAAATAAATATCATTTCATTGCATGCAACCTTTCAACTGGTTATTAATATCCTCAACTATTAACACAGTGGGCTTTGTACGGTACTAAAATTTAGTACCAGTTTAAAGGTTGTATAACTTCAATTTCTATGTACATTCTTGTATTCCTTCACTTTCCACACTTTCAAACTTGTCTGTGAAATATGAATCAGTTTTGCTTTTGTGGTATCTTTACTTCCTAATTGCGACTAATGTTACTAGTATTATATAGTTCTACTATTTAATCTATTTGTATATACCCTCGTAAATTAGATAAAATTAGGTATTTTAGAGTAGAACCAAATCATCACATACGATCCTTTAACCAAATTATAGTTTGATGCTTGAATTAGAAAGATTTCTTTTGCTTTGTACTCAACAGATCATCTACAGATGAAAATCCTTTACGCATTCCTGATTCCTTTTCATACCAAAATTCACATAATGACCATACTTCTTCACCTACTCCTACCCCCTCAGCAATAATAAACGTTTCATCCCTTGCTAAACCCTTTCAAAAGACTGATAATAGTCACAGATTGGCGGACACATTACCAACGACTGAAAGGTTACCGACTAGGAGGCATCCATCTCGAGTGACTAATAATGTCAATAACATACCGGTTGAACTCGTACAGACTACTGCTAATACTGATAATAAAAAGGTGGTTTCATTAACAACGGGTTTTTCAATACGGCGAAATCTTAATAACACTAAAAATCCCTACACATTAACTGTTATTACAAGACCTTTTGATACGTATGACAAATCAACTAGTAAAAATTCACTAGTAAATAGTGAACGTTCTCAACAGCTAACAGACAGATTTTTGTATAGTATAAATAATCAAAACGAACGCGATGAAGAAATTGTCGATACTAAAGTTGACCCATACAATGATAAGAAGGATTCTGTACCAACCGTTTCGAGCAGAAGGAAAGATGCTTTTCCTGTAGCAGTTGATGAAGAGGAACCTATTGTATATCAACGACCACCTACAAGACAAAGTACTACGATTAGGCCTAGAATTAAAATAAGTACATTGCCATCTAGTACTGCTACTGAATCTACGAAGTACTATTTAAAAACTGTAATTAGACGACCCACACCTTTTTCAATTAATAATGAAAATAATGAGGAGCCAACTGAAAATAGTATTAACACTGAGGCATTTATTGAAAGTGGATTGAGAAATGCAAACTCGAGTCCATTTCTGCTAATGGATGCCAAATTGAATGAGCCCGAAATAGAAAATTCACAGGAATGGAAACAAGAAGAGAGACCTGAGAATAGTAAACCACTTGTGTCACCATACAGAACCCTTAACAATTTAAGAAATAACAATGGTCAGTATTTGGCACCAGATTACTCTACCAGCACTACATCTACTACACGTTATACGACAACTACCCCAAAACAAGCAGCTAACCATTATACTTCTCGTAAACCTTCTTACTTTAGTTATCGAGTAATAGACGAAGTTGTACCCGACCAAACAACCGAAGTTCTCGGCGGTAAAGTAAAAAATATTATCAAATCTTTCTTCAATAATTTATCTTCTACTCCCAAATATTTCGAATATTCTTCATCATCGCCCCGCTCAACACAGAAACCTGAAGAAAAGATTGTAAACATAGGTTTTCAGAAAAAAAAAGTTAAATACACCGATGAAAAACCTGCAAGAAACAATGTTAAACGTATTCAGATTATATCAGAACCTAGTGTAAGCAGATTCAGCCCACTTAATGCCGCAGAAGACTACGATACATCAAACAAAGATTATTCATCGACTACTTCAACTACGGCATCATTAACAAATGCGCCCTATTTAATTATACGCCCTGAAACAACACCGGTTATGTTACAAAGTTCATCTATTAATGAATATACGGAAACATATGAAGGTAATTCTTATAAATCCAAATTCAATCCATTATTAGATCAACAAGATGTGGAAAAATCTCGTAAATATAATAAAATATTAACCGAAGAAGTAACTTTTAAAAATAATGATCGTGATAAGCTAAATAGCGAATTGACAAAACAGACAGAAACAAATATTGAAATCACATTACCACCGACAACGACTGAGCAAACTAAACCTTTGAATATAATTGTTGACGACATTGCCTCGACGACTAGCACGACTAAATCGACTACGACTGTGAAAGCTTCAATATCGTCAACGACCAAAAGTTTATCCTTTCCAACACGAGCTTCACGAGTCAATCCCGCCATAAAGTTGGCTGCAACAAATCCAGGAGGTGGACGCAGGAGTTACCAATCGTCGTCCAATTGCTCTTCAGACAACAGTCTGCAAGCGAATCCAAAATGCAACGAAATCAAATACCAGAGGTACTTTACTCACCGGCCAGTAGTCTAAGTAGCCTGGACATATTTTCATATTAAACCTATTAATGGACGGTGGAGGCTTCGTCTACTACAAGACTTTACTATCCGCATAGCGAAGTAACTAGCATGAGGATGATCATCATCTTATGACGTCGTCTAATAGCACCCATAGCTAAATTCTGTCGCTTAGCATACTATTCTCATTGGGGGACTTCAAGTCGGTTGAGTTGAATTTCTGATTTGTTAACTCCTGACGTTACCATTTCCACTTCCTGCATTCTATTAGCAATATATTTTAATATATTCGTTGCAGTAGTATGTACTTGCATTATACTTGTAGAAAGTTCCTCAATGTAGCTACATCGTTTTATGTGCACCACATTGCAACTCATCATTTAGTGTTTACGCACCACAATCACAATTAGTATATCAAAATTATGTTTTGGTATGCTGCTTGCATGCA
>DWEH01000078.1:0-15287 GCA_018245815.1 Apyrrothrix aesculapus | reverse complement strand
TTTACGGGGTAGGCAGAGAGCACCGACTGCCACGTATCTCTTTACAGACCTAACATGCTTATTCCATATTCATCATTCTCTTTATTCATGTAAGCTGGTTACGGCGACTTTTGGCGCCTTCACCAGTCAGTATCTGACCTATTTGGTCCGGATTACCTATTTTGAACATGGTTTCCCTTGCCACCTTAGTCGCATTATATATATGTTGTAACACTCTTTCATCAGCCATTCTCTCTAGATCTCCGAATCATAAGAGCACACTTTCTCACTTATAACATCAAGACGTGTACAATATTTCACAACAAAATATCTTTCTTACCTCTTTATTACGAACACGGTCGGCGAGTGCTAAGCCGTCTATGCGGCGGATCGACCTCAGCCCGACCGTGTTTATCCTACTTTCATCCTCTTTTTTACATACCAGCTCTAACTTTCGTATTATAGTATTGGAATATGTGGGAGCATCGATCTTAAAAAATGGTTTTCTATATGCTCCCAAATTTTTACATTACTATATTAATAGATAAGAAATAAAAATGGAAAAATACACCAATATTTTCTCAAATGTGTAATTGATTGATATGTACCCCGCTAACAAAAAAAAATGTTGCTACGCTAAGGGAAGGGTGATTTTTTTTTTTAAATTCAAATTCTTTATTCAGTTTAACTTTTTTACGAAAAGGTAAACAATTGTTAAAGCCACATAGTAAGTGTAATAAGGCTATATACAATATGAATATATATTTTAAGGGCTGCAGGCTGAAATTAAACTACATTTTATTTCGTTCATTCCTTCTTATATATGCATTAATTACGTTAGCAAAAATACTGAATGGATATCAAATGTACCTACATACGAGTATAATTGTTGATGAGAAATATCGTTACATTGGTTTTAAATCCCGAAAATATACACTTTTCTGTAAGATTTCGGTTTGATAACTAAAAAGTTACAGTAGGTATCCTAAGGAGAAAGTATTCATTTGTACAAGTAATGCGAGGCACTAAAGGTATTTTAAAATTCGCAACGGTTTTAATATTATAGAAATTTAATTTTTAAGTACACAGTTGTTCCTTTGGATCTTATATGGGTACTTATCCAAGAGAATACGAGCAAATTCGTGGCCGGAATCTTTTGTATAATTTGTAGTTATGTTTCTTTCTATGTATGATACCTCCATACACAAAAGTCTTCTTTTTTTATCAGGTTTCCATTGCACCCATAATTCCGAGCGACCCCCAGAGCCCCCTCCCTACGGAGCTGTGATTTCACCCCCCGTGGGATCATCTAGGAGTGCACACAACCTGTATGACGGGCGATCTAATGCGCTCCAGTTGTCAAATACACCAGCTTCTGATACACAGGTATGACAGAAAAGTAAATTTTGGCACAGGATTATTTTATGAAAGACAAATTTTACAGCAGCGATATATGTAGGTATTTATCCTATAGCTATT
The DNA here is from genome assembly GCA_018245815.1 of Apyrrothrix aesculapus. Lineage (NCBI taxonomy): Eukaryota > Metazoa > Arthropoda > Insecta > Lepidoptera > Hesperiidae > Apyrrothrix > Apyrrothrix aesculapus. Next base: position 13,829 of record DWEH01000078.1, on the reverse strand, counting down.
AAAATGGCATTGCTTTCAATTCCCGTTTATAATAAGCCTTTGAACGCGAAAACGCATTGAGTTATATCGATCATTACGATGAATGATCAGTCCATTTCATTTCCATTCACTATGCGTTATAATTATTTCGCTTATTGAGAAGCTTATACATTTTTTGCCTTTCATATTTTTATATGAGTTTTGATGTTTTTGTTTGTACCTACTGCTTGCAGATATTATGTTGAATAAGCAAAATGCAAGAGACCTAGTTAGGACAGTTAGGGGAACTATAGTCGCTTGGTCGAATAATTGACTCAGTAAATAGTAATGATTTATAGTTTCATTCAGAGGAAATAGTAAAATATTATAAAAAAGGTATCTTATCTTAAATAATAAAACTTTTAGGAGGTAATGAAAAAACCTTTCTGTAAAGACATCGATATACATTACAACTTTAAAAAACGCAGGTAAAGCATATTACTATTCTGGTCATAAATACAGTAACATGAAAACTTGCCATTTTTATCATTTCTAGTATTCTGAATTCTGAACACTGTTATTTATTTGAAAACTTCGGTACCCTTACCGCGTTTTGATACGTATTAAATGTTTCCAAAATATTTTTTTAATGGAGCGGGGTATTAAAGAAAATAGAATAGCAATGATAGCTTTACACAAAGTTGGAATGAAATCGTCCAATATTTTCAAGACGCTCTAGAAACTTGATTTTAACGAGGTACATCGAGACTTTGTCTTTCGAAGACTAGAAAATACCAAACAGGCCACGCTGAGCCAGAAATCCCAATGCGGTAAAAGCAGTGAAGGCGCAAATCAGTTGAAATCCCACTCAGAACCAGAAAATGATATGTCAGGAGATGAAAATAGCTACCAAAACAATGTCACATATCATTAGACGACCTGAAACTTGCAGCTTATCATTACAAAAAATGAAGTGCACGTTTACAGTTTCCTGGAAGCATCTAAAATGGAAAAGCAGATCCAGCTAGTACATCATCTAGCACAAGTCAATGTCCGGTAGCGAGTGACGTATAAAGAAGTGAAGTTTTTTTGAAAAGGGGGCAAAAATATCAGCCGAAGTGCACAAAGAGACTGTGTTGGACTCGTTTGTAAAGACACTGAGAAATATAACATCATACCTTTATTTTTGCGAAGGGGTAGGTAAAGGAGCGTAGTATCCGCAGTACACAGAGTAACAATCTTTTAACAATATGTATGATGATTCCAGTAACATTGCACCTGGGCACTAGCTTCAGGTCATTGTTCCTAAGTACTATACAGAAGTCGAAAATTGGCTGGTGCTTATCTCATACTTGAACCCGTTTGACTACAAATTGTGATCATTGCTAAAGGAGTTTGCTTGCTTTAAGCGTCACCCAAACATCGAGTCCCTAAAAAGGTTTTTGAAGAAAGCAGTAGACAAAATTCCTCTGCGTAAAGCGATCGTTGGTTGTCGATTGCTGGCCTGATCGTCTGCAGGCTTACATTAACGCTTATGACGGATATTTTAAATGTTTTTTTTTTTTGTTTCTAGGCGTAAATTTAATTACCTATTTGCTGTACACATTTCCTTAAGATTAAATAAAAGATGTTAAATATGTGTATTTTTTGTTCGTAACAGTATTTATAGCTAGACTAAGTATAAAATATAGGGTACACATATGAAATAATCAAAACTATTATACCATATTAGTAAGCTACCGGTTGAGGTCGGTCTTATATTATCCTTGGATCTAAAACTCATATTTATGGACTATTAAATAGTTCTATAATATAGTATAATATGTATATATATGAACAGTTTGTACAAAATACGACAAATACACTATGGAGTATTGTTTATAATTAAAATGGATAAACTCACATGTATGTTTGGTTTTGCTTTTTTTGGCTATTTCCGTGATTATTATTTGTGAGCACTCGTCGGTCAAACCGACAATACAATGGAGAGCCCAAACTACCGCACCGCAGTCCGTCGTCACGTCATGTGTCGGGATTTCAATATGCTATTCCTTTTGGCAAATCTTGGAAAGTTTCATGTTTGTTCGTCGTCCGCACACAATATTACTCTGACCTAGTAGTCTGAGCCATGCCAATGTAAACTTGTGTGAGAACATACGAACAGTTGGAAGGGACTATCGACGGGGATAATTTAACAAAATCCTCACATACGCATCGCGCCATCTAGGCATTTATTTTAAGTATTGTTTCAGAGTATCTGTACCCTGATGGAAGATCGACGAAGCGTGATTAGCGGCACGTTACCTCGACGTAGAGAGGTCGTAACTACGAGGACTCCACTGCTTGCGAACACGAAGGAGAGTTGTGTCTGAGTAACGTTTTGATCTATGTTTACGCGTTGCTCTGTTGTTGTAGTCGATTATACCCTAGCGAAAAGCTCAGATTTTATATTTGTTCAATTTTACAAATACTTATTCCTAAAAATATTTGCAAATTATACCATTTGTAATGAAAACATACAGAATAGATTGAGGCACAACTCGTCGTAAATCTAATTGGTCAGACTAAATCACTAATTATTGACATATCGTCATGTTTTACATTACCCACATTTTATCACAAATTTACCAACAATGTTTTAATCGACCATTATAATTATTACAATGGCTTACGTATTTTACGGAAAACCTTGATTCAACGTTAACTGTTGTGTTATACTATTAAGTAATTCGCTGTTTTGTAATTCCTTCATTATTTTTGACATTAAGTACATAACATAGGTTATTTGTATATGAAAAAAAGTAAAACGCTCTTCCGTTGTACAAGCGTGGCGCTTGACACTTTGATATGGGAAAAATGACAATTTGTTAGCGTGTACGTTGTTTTTTTTTTTGAGAATGTTTTATTATTAGACCTACCGAAACAGTTTCCAATCGCTGAATAGTGTTATTAATTAAGCGCCAAATTGTACAAAAATAAAACGTTTTATTATTCTAGTAATTTCAAACCGATATATGAAATCTGGTCATATTTTATGCGCTAAAAATCAGGTCTAAATTAGGCAGGTAAATTGTTCCCATAGCCCATTATAATGTACATAAGTTACACGTTTGGCAACAAAATGATTCTTGGCTTGCTACCTTTTGGTAATATTTCTGATACAACAGATGTACATATTATTTTGGTGGTGATAAATGTTGACCGTAAGGTGATTTGCTTGCACGTTTATCTTATTAAAGTATTAAGAAGTGAAACAGGTAAAGTTGATAAACGATCGCGAGCATTGTATTTTGGACTGAAAAACAAGGCAACTCGATAATATTTCCTTCAGTACTGCATCTTCAAACTGAATAATTTGCCAGCGGCAGGATTTCATGCAGGTATATCACGGTATGTCAGTATACATTGGTGAAAACGGCGAATACTACACGTTGTCAGCAGTGAGGCGTGTTTATTATATTTCTTGTGGTAAGCAGTGTTGACTCACCTGTATTAACACCCCGAACATTGTTTTATAAACTAACGTTTCCTATTGACATTATGCAAACGCCGTAAAAAAACCATATCCTCTATCGGAATGATCTCAGTCCTACTGGTTTTAGTACTCGTTATTAAAGAAAACGCTTTTCGTAACATTTCCAGATATTTCATTGTATCCGCTGCAATGTATAGTAATCTAGATAGTGAGATTCAAGTAACCTGGATTTTTATTGATATTTAAGTTATCACAGTTGCGATTCAGTGAAACAAAATATTATCTTTCCAATCATTTGAAAACAGTTCCGTAGCGAGATATTCTATTTTTGTTTTACACCAACCACATTACTTTTTATGTTTTCCTCTTAAAACTGCCTGATCTAGAATGACACTATTATCTCTCTTGAAAACAGTATCTCGAATAATGGGAGATACTGGTAAAAAGGGTAATCCAAAGTTGCCTAAAGTGACTTCCGAATGATAAAGAATGAACAGACATGCAGACGAAATAGAATCCAAATAGTTGAACACATGAGTTTATGAAGGAGATATGTAAGATTTTTTTCCTTTTATACATCATTACATAAATTAACCTGGTATGTCCTTCCAAATGTGTTTTCCTTTAAACTTTCTAGAAATACGTCTAGAAATGAAAATAGCCAGGTGATAAGTACAAGAGACAGACTGCCACCGAAATGTATAAAAGTATTATGGGTGCGTAACTACATAGCCTTGAAAAGATAACTTCAGTTACAGTGGATGAAAGCGCTAAGTGAGCGCATAACGCTTTATTTCGAGAAAGTATAAAGAAGTTAGCAAATTTTGACAGTAAGAGAAAGAAAACGAATATCCAGGTTCAGATCTATACATTATACTTGAGGATCATTATTTTAATGAATCCTTACTTTCTTATAATTAAAATGTTTTTCTAGTTCTTTACTTAGTACTACTACTATTAATTAGAAAATGTGTTTCAGTTTTACTTACTACCTTCATTAATTCTCTTATTTGGTTTTATTTCTACAGTTAGCTTATGGAAACAGGTGTGATATAAGGTGGGTGTCCTGTTTTCTTTAAAAACCAATTTTTTGTAAATTTATCTAAAGTACCTAACATTATTAATGAAACAACATAGTATTTGTAACTTAAAGTCAAATATTTGCAAAATAAGAGTGAAATCCTTGCACCTAATTTCTACAAAATTACGTAATATAACACATTCATCAACTCATGTCTTCAACTGTCAAAACAAATTAATTTATAATACAAGGAGTAGTTTCCGCAAAAACGACTAATATTAATGCTTTTAGCTTATTTGTTAGTTTCAATGTTAACCAGAATTTTGCATTTATATACTTTTATGTTTATTCGTCATTATTTTGGTTTTATCCAAATTCATGCCGAGACCTATTCCTATAGAGACCTATATATAGATGACGATCTGCGAAAGGCTGCAGGCAGAAGCTGCATACGGCAAGCCGAGGACAGGGCGCGATGGCGCGCTTTGGGGGAGGTCTATGTCCAGCAGTGGACTGAGATAGGCTGATAATGATGATGATGATGATGTTGATGATACTTTTATGTATCTTAAGAGATCTCGCGTTTAGTTCTAAAATTCTTTTTGAGACATAAATACAAATTTTATTGATACTTCATGGAGCCATTTACAGGTTTTTAATGTTTAATCATCTCAAATCAGTCAACAAATTTCTAGGCGCACAAAGCTACGTCTTTCTTTTTTACCCTCATGCCTGTATTCCCCGAAGGGATATGCAGGGGTAGTAATGTAGTGCACTCCTACGATTGACCTGTTATGTTCTACGTCCTACCATGGAGTAGGTGGTGAGCCTATTGCTACTTTTATTTAATTTCAATGAATACATACATACATCAGGTGTTCATTAAAAGTTGAGTTCTTATTTAACTATTGTCAGTTTAAAATCATATTTATATGGCTCAGGATTTTTGAAGTAATTGTTTTTAATAAATTAATACATAATTTTGTTATTACAGCTACGATAATTTTGTTATTCGTACGTTACTATTAAAATATTTATTAATAGTTCATTTCTCAATACAAGTTTAATGTTAACAATGTCCTACTTAATTTAAATGTTGTTGTAATATTTTTTCTAAATTGTCCGGGTTGTTTTTAATTTAATGCACATTCCATAGACCATAAATTAAAGTAGGGAGGTAGGTACTTGGCAGCATAACTAAAATTGGCTTCGGAGTATTATTAATATTTTAAAATGTACTTTACATACAATTAAATGACAGTAATATCTCTTAATTGCCTAGCTAGTGTGTTACGAGCAAGACTACAGAGCACCAGATCCTTTTTTCGATCCCTAAGTCGGAATAAGTATCATTAGATTTTTCTAATTAGATATTCCCAATAACACGGAGTCTAGATTTATGCCCAGTGTATGGCAACTAGTTCACCCTCTATTCCATACGACGTCTTACATAACGGTGGACGGAAGCAACGTAAAAAAGAGACTACTCGTAAAAAATAAATCATGTTATTTTTTGTGAATCATTCCTCCCGTATTATTTAAAACTAGTGTAGGCTTACAAATTCAATGGCTCTACTTGTACAGTTTCATTTTGATTATGATGATGTACAAAACAAGGCATCAAGCAAAATCTCTTCAAGGATAGCTATTTAATAATGTTTCAAAAAATCAGACACGTCACGTGGAATAGCTTATTCTACTGCAATGTTGAATAAATATAAATGTTAATATGTTGAAGTATGCGATGAACTTGGGGGTGTTTATGCTCCCCTGTCTTTCTCGAAGTAAGAAATCTACCTATTGTGCTGCGGTCCCTGCAATTAAGAATACACGCAGTACCGATGAAACTATAAAAACAAAGGCACTCATATCCGTATATTCATATTTGAATATTTCTTTGAAAATTTATCTTACTATGGAACTCCAATTTTAATGCCGGTACGCATCAAAGCATACCGTTATTCAATCGACGCAGTGGTTGGGATAACGCGATTGGATATAAAACGCTGGGTCAGGTAGCTTTTGCGTCGTGTTCAGTTCCTGTAAATTTAAACCGTATTTAGAAACGTCAAATGCACCAGGAGCGTCCCACGTATGTCAAGCGGTGCATGAAACGTGAATAAAACATGACCAGCACAGACATGGCATTCGTTCCGCTGCTCTACAGAAAGGAAGTAGAGATTCTAATTTGTGTAAAACTTGAATACTTTAAGCGAATAGAGCTCTCTTTATGTAGGAGTAGGAGAGTGTGCAATAAAATATGCCTGAAGTTGCTGCATTCTGTCTTTACCTGTTTATACACGCTTTGTACAGTACAGGGTTGTGCATATTTTTGGCTGCAAATCTTTTAATTTTTCTTTACTGGGTTCGGATGTCACCCACAACTCAGCAATACGGGAATGGCCGTGAAAATTTGCCGCTAGTGGTCGCCTGCCCAAATGAATTTATGGGGGTAAACATAAAAACGTAACATCACGCCTGTAATCCCCGAAGAGGTAGGCATAGTGTACTACCCTCCAGAATTTCGCCAGTTACGTTTACGTCCCACTACGGAATAGGTGGTGAGCCCATTGCCATACACCAGGCACAAATGTGGACTCCGCGCTACTATTAGACATTTCTACTAGAAAATCCAAGTAGGAAAAGTCATATAGTACCCGACCCGGGATTTGAACCCAGGACCTCTCGATCAGTAGTCGCGCTTGGAACTACTCGGCCAACGAGGCAATTTATATAGGTATTGCTTGTAATCAACGATTGCGCCAGGGCCACTAACGTTTTAATATAATTATGTTTATTAAGTAGTTGTCTAGTTGTTTTTATATTGCTTAATACTGTGAATTTTTTTTTTTTTTTTTACGTTTTTTTTTTTACGTAATAATGTGAAATAATGTTTAATAATTTAACAAACTCAATGCTTTAGCTGATTTGGAGTTTTACGCTTCGTTGGTTATCGAATATTATGTCGAACTTTTGATTGGAGACTCATACATATTTAGGCATGACGATTTGATTTCTTTTAGTGTCACTGAGTGAGTTCAGACAGAAATTTAATCCTATGTGACATTCTATACAGATCCATATGTGCGGCAACAATCATTGCAGCAATCAAAAGTGTTCCATGCGTTCGTTCGATTAAGGATGCAAACATGTTTATGTCTAAGAAAAAATCCTAGTATTCGTAAATGATCAAAATATCATTCCATCAAGCCAAGGATTATGAGATTTAGTTTAGCTAATCGTGAAGGTTGCTATCATAGTATATAGGAAGGAAAAAGGCAAATTACGTATTGGTGATTGAATGCATCGTTCTACACGTATATAAAATTATTGCTAGATTGCGTTTTAATGATGTGATGTTATGTAAATAAAAAAATAAAATTTGAAGACGATCCGATTGCGTTTAAACTAACGAGCAGTAAAATTATATCGAACGCATTAATGCATACAAAATTTAAACAAATTAAGATAAAATCTTGACTTCCTGTAACAGATCTTGGAATTAACTACCGGGCTCATCTTATCATATTCAAATGAAATTTACTTTAGAAATGAGCTACTATATTGAACGACTAAATGTTGTGTATAAGTATCATAGCGATTCGTAAATATTCTTCGATAATTTACCTTTGATGTCCATTTTAATAATACTGAGTTAGTGATTTAAATTTCTCTCTTAGAGTAGGTAGCCAATTTCTATTTTATTTTAATTACCTAAATCTTATTGTATAAAGTTATCAGATAATGTTTTAAATAAAGACTGTCTTAACTATGACTTTCCCTTGTATGTAAAAATAATAATTAATTATACTTATAGAGACATGGATTTCTAATAATATAATTGTGAATATTTTATTTTACAAATAAATTAAATTGCATAAATATACGTTATTTGTACAGTGATAATAAATAATTCGTTTCACTAATATGAGTAATTAGAGGCGGCAAGGATGACAGAATAATTGCCTCCATCCATTTAATTTAAGGGCACTTTCCTAAATCACTAAACTAAAATGTAGAATTAATAATTATTAAGGAGCTCAACATAATGTGTATTTATTATTATGAAATCTGTTCGGTTTTGTTGGTTTAATAAAAAAAAATCGAAACTTTCAGTGCACTTAAAATGTAGAAATTATACAAGTGTTCAAAAGAACACAGACAATAAAATTATACATTAACAATTAATCATTACTATGTTATGTTGAAAAATCGTTGTTGTATCAGAATGTCGTAATTTTAAAAAATATATTATGTGATTAAGATTACCGTTTTTTTTATTACTTTTTATATTTTAGAATTATTTCAGAAATGAAACATTGGATATTTTCGGGAAAGAACGGATATAATGAATTATTCGCATATCGTACGAGTATGTATCAAATACGGTAATTAATATTATAAATTTGACTTAGTTGTATGTAAAATATTTATATGTAATTATAATCCTTATAATTTATATAAAAAATGAATTCACTGTGATGCTACGAAGTTTATTACATATAATGTTAAACTTAAAATAAGTACTTTGGCATGGTGTATACCTATGTTGTAAATTAAATGTTGTCGATATTGAGACGATCAACGACTATAGGAAATTTTAAATTAAATTTACATTGTAAACTCAACGATATATGACTAAATTATTCATTAAACTTCATTAACGTAAGTATGATAGTTACGTGACCTAATTAATATCTGTCGTACATCTACTCACTGTTTTGCGGTGTCTTTAATGTATAGCCGGTATATTGTATATTGATTCAATCTGCTATCTGTTTCAAATTGTTATGATTATTGATTGAAATGTTTATTTCCGTTAATGTGTTAAAATGCAGGATGGGTAATTTTTCGAAGACTTCTTAACATATCGTAAGTGTTAAGGAAACATGTGTTAATATTCAACAACAATAAATGTGCTTATTAAAACAAAATATTTTTTCTTTTCATTCACCCTTAGAAATGTAACTAACTATTGGTCAATTTATGAAAAATAACTTTTGAATATGTTTTGTTTCAAATATGTGTGATATTGTTTTGCTTTGCGAAAATTAAATGATGGAATTATCATACAAAATAAGAGTTCATTTTAAGTATTATGTTCAATAAATTTTTTTTTGGTAAAACACTATATACCTTGTGCTATGGCGTACTATCTTGTATGGCGGCATTAGGTTTTGTCTGAGGCAAAAAGCAATTACGTAGACGAATAATTATTACATAAAATTATAAAGCTGTCGATTAAACTGATTAAATTTTGTCGACGATGTGTTTTATTGCTGCATAACATCACTAAGCACATATTTTGGCTAAATGGAATATCCCCAGCTTCAGTGATTTTATACAACGCAACAATACCAGGTTTACTGTTCTCTTCATTGCAGGATAATAATGGGTACATCCATTTTTATTTTTTTTATTTCTGCAATAGAAAAGAATTATCCTCATCACAATCCTCGCAATAACACGTTGAGAAAAAATTGTGTAATGGTTTCATAAAATCTTAATAGCACTAATTCTTTTTGCGCCTTTCAATTCAGGTAGACATGGGCTGTTGGAAATAATAACTATTTAACTCGAACCCGTATGGATCACAATTTTTAATACGTGTAATTTATAAGTAATGTGTCCTGAAATATAACATAACTATCAAATAAGTCGGATACGCCTTCATTTTTCTAATTACCTGTCCGCATACCGAGATGAAATACCAAGTGACGCTACACCCTGTATTTTTATTAAGTATTTCGACTATCTATAAATAGATGTTTATTTTACAAAGTAACAACTTACGCTATCGAAAGAAAATGTATCACAAAATGCCCTTGTAATTTTTTCTTTTCCCGAAAATAAGGTGAAATACTCAATCCTCAATTTTCTTCCTGACATAAACGGATAGGGTCTTGCGATATCTCTAAAGTCTTATGTCTTAGTCTCACTGCAAGAGTGTAGCGACAGAAAAAAATGCATAAAATCACAAGCGAGTGTGCACAGTTTTGACAGTGCTTATCGTATAATACCAAAACAGGATAAAATGAATACTCCTGATTGTTGCCAAACAAATTGATGTAAATTCGCAATTCAATGGAGAAGCATAGAGTCTAGCCGGCAGATAATTTTTTCTTGCTATCTCCGTTGATTAATTCGGAGAAGCTACGCCACTCAATTAGTGAATAGACTTTGTACTATGCAGTAAAAGTAAGGTCTTTCGTTAATGCAAATACCTCCAGTTTCGTAAACTTAGCAATTAGCAATAGTACAGTTTAATGTCATATGACATTTATTATGGAGAAGAGGCTAACTTTGACATAATATTAATTTCGCAGAAGAGAGCGAATTATCAATTTAAACTTCAGATTATAAAAAATCCTTAACTTTGCGCTGCAGCATATTTCTGAAAAGATTATGTATGCCCACAAAAAGAATAATGCGCGTTTCAAATATACTAAGTAATCCGATCGTCAATACAAAGTATGAATTACTTTTTACTTAATGAGTTTGTAAATCTGCTCTCGTCTTTGGTTTCGCTCTACCAATGCGAACACGTTTTATTCGCTTCCCGCGCGTCTTATTACCCACCATCTTGCGCGGGCGTCAACTGTATATTTAAACTCGTAATGACTAGGTTAGCAAAATATTATTTTAACCAGGGACTGCCGCAAACCTGCGTTTTCTTAATATAGTTTCATAAAACGATTAACTTCATTTAAATGATTGTTAGTCAAACTATATAATAAAGCTAGACAAAATTCTGTTCCGGGCTTTTTAGAGATTTACAAAATCTGTTCACTAACTCTTACGCAAGAAAATTGATTTGTAAACCAAGGACCATTTAGACACAAGAAGCTTTAGGATTGAATAATCATTTTTACCATGCTGCTTCCATACACCATGTTATACATAAGTATAAAAAAGATTTATAAGCGCTTGACAGCGGGCTGATATTGACGTACACGATAAGCTCTGACGTATGGTCATTAGGGCAAAGCTAAACTGCAAACATGTTTTTATTTTTATTTTTAACAGTGTTGGGAGTTTTTTTCCTACAAATAGTTCCTTCTGACCTACCATAACCTCAGTGCCTAAATCCGATGAATGAATTATAATTGTAACAATGTATGACGCTCATTAATAGTACGTATATAAATATCGTAAATATATATAAAGGTACCTCATAAAATATAAAACAATAACAGACATAAAACGATAACTATAGCATGCAGAGGAGCGTGTTACGCTCCCACGACTCACCGATTATGTTATACATCCTATCATGGAATAGAAACTACTAAATATTAGAAATTAAACTATTAATTATTAGAATTAGAATTTCATTTCTTTCATAATTCTGCGCACCTCTGTGATGTTGAACCAAATATTGTAGATGACAAGTAACGTTGTAATTTTTTTTCAGTGTATCATCATTAATCATCATCGTCAACTGGTCTAAGTCCACTGCTGGTCTTAAACCTGAGGGATTTTGGCCCATAATCCCCACGCTGGGCATACGGGTTGGGGATCGCAGAGTACGGCTTCTCGCATCGCCTCCCGTAGGCGGCCAAGGCACTGTAGCGCGATCAGCTAGCGCCGGGCTTAGTCGCCTCTTAAGATACCCTAGTATCCCGGCATGGGGATGTCCATATTCTTTCTCCGCTCAGACGATTAGGGATTCTTCAGTAATCATGCAAGTAATAGAAATGAGTAAAACATCCACCTTGAAAATTGTAGCATTTCGGTGGAACACTGACCTAATAAAAAGTCAAAAAGAGGTCGGGGCGGTTGTATATTCGACTATTGCAGGACGCGATAAGAATTTTTATTCCCGTTTTCTTTTGTTGAATCTGGCAGAGCTGAGGTGGCGAATTTAACGGTTCGACATCATAGACGATGATGAGTTTCACCTTGTTTATGTCCTTCGTTACTGAGGAAAGACTACAGTGATCTTATAGACACTATTGTCCCTATGGACACAATTGAAACCGTTGGTAAATCAGGGCTTAAGAGGCTTTTATCACGAAAAAATAAGAAGGGCAATAAATTGCGCCTTTGTTTCACAAATCATCTCTAGAATATGGCGGTATTTGATTCAAACTTACTACGCGTAACATTTCCTCGTTTATTCCGAAAAAGTAAACAGCTTACTATAGTATTTTATTCTCAGCTAAGTATTAACACAGAAATCGAATTTAAGTCATCACAAACATAGAAACCATTAGCCAGTAAATGATACAAAATGTACAGCGTTGAGTTTGCTTTCCATTACTTTCTCATATCATGACGTGCGCCATACCTACAATAATAAAACAAGAAAAAGGTGGAAGATAGATCGATTTTTCATCTGCACAACTGCAAACCACATATTTATACGCCTAACGCGAGTACCTGTTAAATATAAGATTAAAACATTAATTAGAATAGGTACAAGTTTTTATAAAATTAATAATGATTTGAATTAATGCAATCAACTACTACACACTAATATATCATATCGCAGTCTACCAATAATACGAAACTAAAACGCAATATCGGAAACTCATATTCTTAATTCCTTTTGAACGTTTTTAATCCCATATAGAAACTCTTTTCGCTGTAAGTTTTTTTTGTTCCTATTAAAAAACGCTTGGGATTGGAACACGCTTTGGCGATAATTTTGTGATATGCTAAAATATTTCTGTCATACACGTTTCCTGTGCCAGCTGGTTTTTTAATTAGCTCAATTGACGAAGTAATTCGTTTTTGGTATATACAATATGATCTTTGTTATTAAGAAAAAGGTAAACATCATCAATAAGATAACGATCATCAATAACTATTATATCGTTCCACTATTGGACATGGGTCTCCTCTCAGAATGAGCTCATATAAGACAGACCTGACTGACGTCCTTCTTAGACATAATCACACTTTTCATACAAGCACGCAGCTTTTGGTGACTCCCCCATTGCCCAGCATCTCACTAATTTGGTTAAGATAAGTGAGCCTTGGTCTCCCTCGGCATCTGCATTTTTCAACATTCGCATTGTGTGGTGAGTGCCAAATAGGGACATAGAATGTAAATTAAAAACGAATGACCACTAATATTGAAACACAAATCTATTAGCATTATTATAACATATGTAGGTATGTTATCACCTATTCGTATTCACTCAAAAATCTTCAAAATCTTAGGGTACAATTCTTTCATTCAATATTAATTCGATCAAAGTGATAGGGCTGTTGAATACCTTCACATTTTTACTAGATAAATAATAGGGGGATAATTGCTGCAGAAATCAGTGCTGCAAGTCTCACTGCAGTTCATAAGAACTGCAGTGAGACTGCAGTGTTCTTATGAACTGCAGTGAGAGTTGTGGGATATTCCTTTATAGGCATATC
>DWEH01000077.1:0-15329 GCA_018245815.1 Apyrrothrix aesculapus | reverse complement strand
ACCAGTTACGTTTACGTCCCATTATGGAATAGGTGGTGAGTCTATTGCCATACACCGGGCACAAATCCAGACTCCGGAACCACTACAAGAAATTCTAATGTTTAGAAAAATCGACTAGTACTCGACCCGGGATTGAACCCAGGACCTCTCGATCGGCAGTCGCGCTTACAACCAACACGACCAACGAGGCAGTCAAGTGTTTTGCATGATGTGCTAAAATATGAAATATGTTGTAATTATTGAAATATGACACATTTTACTACAGTAAATTTAAGTGTTATTTTATTAGAAAATTCATGAATAACATTAAAGTCGTAAATGATGTTGATAGTGATTTATTGACTGTAGCAATATTACCGCTTCTTAGTTTGATTTAGAATCAAAACACAAGCAACGTTGATTACATAATTCGATTTCTGAACTTAATAATGCGTGTTGTGATAAAGTATTATAAAAAAGATTACTACTATAGTATTTTTATCTAACACGTATTAGTGATGGAGGATAATAAATATTTTTACGTAAATTTGACATATAAAAATGCTCTAAATGTATGAGTAATTATTCTTAAAATGCTTCACGTTCAATTGTTGAAGTGAGCAGCGACGACAGCGCCCCTGGCGGCGGGACCAGCTGCGTCCCTATCTCCCTATTACACCTTTATTATTGTTGCGATATTTCCAATATTTTCGCCATCTCATTACTCGACGCGTTGACGGCGCTAATCCGTCGGGAGACGCGCCTTAATGGAGGTGATCATGTGTCCTAACGCGTAACGTATTGAAACATGACGTATTGCCTCCACCTCTGGGATTCAGCCTTAATAAACGAAAAAAAAAGCACTCAACAGACGAGCGTAGCAACTCGCAATAATTTCTGGAACGACAGCCCAATGATAAATCAAGGCGACTGAGAAGAAATGCCAATAAATATAGCGCTGAAATCCAATAATTACGACCCAATGAGCCAGCCGGCCACAAATCAACACGCAGACGGACGAACGCGCATACTAATGTCTTATCCTAACATCAGATTAAAAACATCAATACTTGTCAATAGAGGTCGCCTCCCACGTAATTATAGCCAAGAATATCCCGGGGAGAGTCGGAGCAGAGGCCGGCCGAAAAGGATTAACGTATATCAAGTTGGCTATAATTGAAGGAATCGATTAAATGAAGAGTATTAATTGGTGATGCGCCCGCGCCGCGCCGATGCGATCGCGGAGCGCCGCTGTAATGTAATATCCGACTCACGTCTGACGTTCCGCTGCTACGTGCACTTGACATATTTGTCCAATGATTAGTTTGCAATCCATTCGCTTGTGTGAGAATGTTTGAGTGTCCTCTATCAAGGGATAAATGTGCTGTCGTTGTTACATTTGTCAGATACAACTGACAAATTGTACCTATTACTTTTAAGTATCTTGTTACAGATAACGGATAATCTAGTATTTAGCTGTATTTTTCCCTTAAAAGATTAAAACAACTGCGTCGGTATATACTTAATAGAAGAAAAATTTGCAAAAGGCATTCGCAGTGGTATTTAATCGTCAATAATATTTAATTTGCAGCGTTTAGCAAAACACCGTTCGCTATTAACACGGTTAATTCGCAATTTAAAAACCGAACAAACAAATGTATGTAAATTGCGCAACTCTATGTAAAAGCCGACGATAACCTTGCCAAGATAAGCGTGAATTCGTTTCGTTGAATTCGACTTTATCACATGGACATTGGGAAGCTGGGCGCGTATTGATACGTTGTCAGGACGAAGTGAAGTCGAAACAAGCACGTTCAGAAACTGCTTACACGAATTAGCGCATCAAAACGGGCGCAGGGGGCGAAATTAGAAAACTCTGCCGCCCCCCGCCCCTCGCGGTCGTTCCGCACGTCATAAACTGACAATTTACGATAACGCCGGGATTAGCCTGTTTGTCTGTTATGCATTCGAGTACGGAGCGAACGGGAAGGGTACCGCTCGGAATTGTTTCGCATTTGCATGCAGCCAATCGACAGATTGATCAGCTCAGCTTCCGAGGTGAGACTACGCGTAAGTGGATTCCGTTTTCTCTCGCAGCTTGCATATCATATCCATCTTAACCACTTTCTATACAACTGAGCGAGCGAGAAAATTCTTATATTCTAACACAAGCTACGTACCACATACATATATGGAGTTTATGCGTTATTATCGCTGTGATAGTACAGATATTAGCAGTATTGTGGTAGTTCTGTAATATTTTATACAAAGTTGGTGATATATCTGTCGCTATTCCCGAGGACCCTGATGGTCGGGTCTAATATATACGTGGATAGCCAACCACGCTTTTCAGATGTTCACAGCAATTTATCCGGTATTCCTTTGGTCGACAGTAACCACTACCAAGCGACCTGCTAGCTCAAAAATTCAACATTTGATCGTAAAATTTAATACCTTTTGTCTTTGTTCGAACCCGAGGTCTCTACATAGTCATTAAGCTTACACTGCGTCCATGCTTCATATGCTACCCCATAAAAATTAACTATGGCCACCCCTTTCCGGGGACCATTCTCGCATATTACGAGTTTTCTACGATAGCGCACCATTCTTATTATAATGGAGGTATTAAATCGAATAGGTAAATAACTACAAAGTTTGTTTTGTGTAGAGACGTTAAACACTACATCTCATAATTATAATATGTGTAATAATATTCTGATTCGATTTTTGAAAAAAGAGTTTTTTTTTAAACTAAAATACCGTAGAACCCGGACTATGCTTATGTAAAGACAAAGAATATTTATTGAATTTATTACCACGAAATATCACAGTAATGCCCTTAGGAAATATCTAGCATATTGTTTGACGTTCCTAATTAAATTGTAATATCTCTAAGTAAAGCTAAAATTAAGTTTGCTCTCTATTTTCCAAATGACAAAATGTTTAAAATCTTAGCTATGTTAAAAGAACTTTTATGCATGGGTCTTGCATATTTTCTGTATATACGAGGTGACTACCGTGTAGAGTCATTAGGCGATACAACGGCACCCATGTTTCATATGTTGCTATAAAAATTAACTACGGCCACCCCGCTCGGGTGACTCTCGAATTTCATTTGTTTTCTCAATATTTCACAGAATATTGGTCATTATTCTTACGTTAGATTATAATTCCGGAATAGCTAGCAAAATGAAATTTTAGTGCTGGTGAAGCTTAATGAGGTAAACGTAGAAGTACCTATGTATATGGGGTAGAGGATGTTCTGTTTTACCTGCCACAATACCGCCCTCATAATAAAGAATGCTGTAATCGACATTTATCTAATTTCTGTTATTTTTTGCATTAAAAATATATGCATATGATATGAGGTAAAATAGAGAATCAAATAAAATTATTAACCTTATTTTTCTCCAAAGTGCCATTTTGCGAAAATCGCATTTGTTATTACGATGGCAGACTACTACTACAGAATTAATACTAAATGAATTAATTATATGTTAACTAATCTTTAGTATAATGTTCTTATGTAAATCTGAGTAATTTCATTATACATTCAAATATGACGGTTTTCAAACTCGATAATAATCGATACTAGTACATGTTGTGGAAGGTTCTAGCAACTCGAGAAAAATCGCTATATTTTATAGTAAAAAGTGTATCCGTAATAACCGCAGATCAATAAAAATGAGCGCGAATGGCGTCAACATTTACATTGACTTGTGGATTAGAAGGAGTTTGGCACATAGGGACGAATAACAAAACAATGGTTCAAGATACACAAGCAAGCAAAACCGCCACCCGCCTCTAATTTCTTAAGAGCCGGCCGCGACCGCTCTGTAAATAATTGTCGCGCTAAAAGAAAACCCAGCGAATCTCGCGATTAGCATAAAACCCATCTAAACAGACCGCAGGAAGCGTCGCCTTCCTTCCGCAATATTTGTGAAAAAATTACACACTTCCGTCCGACATTTTGTCTACAGCCCGCGACTAAAGTGACAAATGTTAATTGCGACCGGCAAAATAAATTTCTATGCAATTAATGAAACGCGTTTGTTTAATGGGAATGCTATAACCTTTTAAAGACAAAGTTAAGGTTTTACTGGGTGGTCTCCTCCGTTTACTCCTTAGCTACGGTTTGCTTACTACTGATACGTTTACTACGATAAACAGTCCTGTATCGGAGACAATGCTGATATAATTACATGTTATATTCAGTGAACTTACATTGAATTAACTGAAGTTACGCGTACATGTAAATACCTTGCTTGATATTCGTACGGCTGCGTCGGATCAACATAACTATTCAATGGTGAAAGCTCCACTAAAGTCAGTTCGGTTACCGAGATAGTGCAAACGGACCTACAGTTGGTTCTCGAGGAACTTTTATAATACGCAGTACCTATTTTATATAATACCGTAGAAAATTGGTATCTCTTTGTGTAAATAAATATATGAAAATAATCACTTTTAGACAAATTAGATTATTGCAAAATATATACTTGTACATTGATTCGTTCGTTAAGACCAATGTTTTTATACTGAGCTCCGGATTAGGCGTACCTGGATTGAAGGCACTATATGAAATGATATGAGGTACTACAATATCGAGTTTCACTACATGTACAACTCAAAAGCAGTCAAAGGAAGGACGTGGAAGCAATAAATACATAATAAGAATAAAGTATCAAATAAGCATAATAAACGAATGAACATGTGAATCACTATCAAACTTTGTAAATTATCTATTTTACGTAACATAACATACACACTCACACACGCTTACGCACACATGTAAACACGCTCATACACATTTAGGAACTGTTAACAGAAAATAGGTTCCTGGCCTCAGGATTCATTAATGTATTATATGCCTGAATTAAGCTGTGAATTTTGTAATAAACAAATAAAGTAACTTTATGTGACGCTCCTTAATTTATATACATAATTATATGCATTAAAATAGATCTCATATAAAAAAAGTAATATCACACCTGTTATCCCTGAAGGGGTAGGCAAAATATACAGGTAGGGGTAGGCAGTATAGTACGCTCCTACGTTTCACCAGTTACGTTTGCGTCCCACCATGCATTAGGGGTTGAGCCTATTAACATACATAGGGCATGAACCCACACTCCGAACTACTACTGAGAATTTCAAGTTAGAACAATCGAACTTTGCACGACCCGGTTTCGAACCCAGTACGACGAACAGAACTAGAAACGAGGCAGTCAATTAATTAGTTCTCATATACATATTAAAAAACCGAAGTGTTCATCATGGTCCATATGTTATACAAAATTGGAAGGAAGAAAGGTTTTTATTTTTATGATATATTTTCAAAGTATGTACTTGGCACTATATAGAAGGAAAATTAAAAATTATTTCTTCAAGTAACACGCATTAATTGCATATTAGGAACATTACAATTACAAGTGACAAGCTGCCTACATTGTTTTATCGTGAGCAATTTTATTGGCCTTAATGACATTTTTATTTATAAGACGTTGTTTCGATTACCTACTGTTGAAGTTATGTATAGTATCTATTTTACTTCAATATTACAACCCGTTAGTCCTACATTCTTTTACACCTAATCTTAGCTGTCATCCTTAACTGCATTAAATCTCCCAGGATGCAATCATTCGCTGTTCATATCACTCTACTGCTTCGGCTTTCAGTAGAATATCACTTCAGTAGTAAAACTATTTGATCGACATCATATCTTAAATCATAAGTATTTCAAAGGAATGATATTTTTGTATCCAGTTTACAGTTTGTTAATTTTATTAATAGTATCAAAAACTACTTTAAAGTTATTACTAGCAAGTATCAATTTATTACTTATTTTCCAGTTTTCGTATATGTGTGATCTGTCTTAGGTATAATAACAAATTGAGTAGTCATATACTTAAGTCGTTTTTAATGATCGTCCTATTGTGGATAAGCCTCTTGCTAATTTGTTTCGGCGTTCTATTTGCGTGGTTTGTGAAGATCAGCTGCAAGCTCATATGAACTATGATGTTGGCAATTGTATATTTTTGGATTGTTTCGATAAAGAGCGAAAGGGGGTAAGTATTGCAAGCGATTAGTTTGAATAGAGGGCGCGTTGAGCGGCTCGTTCAACCTACAGAAAGCAGACACGCCGTGCCGTTAAAATTAGGAAATAATTTCGCCGCAGTGGCCCCATCGCCATACACTCCAGACATCTGTTCCGATTCGCAATAAATGTAGACGGCAGCAGAAACATAGAATTTTATCACGACCCTGTCTATCATAAAGCATCCCTCGCTGGGGAGAGGGGGCGCATAAAAGTTTACAGGCATTCGGCTAATAAATCGCGTCAAATAAATAAGTGTTGAGTCGGTCGGCGTCATATTGATTCGTCATGTGCCGCCTTAGAGCGGAGTGCGGGGGCCGGGCGGCGGGCCGGGTGGTCATAAAGGTGCGTAATGGCCGCCGTCGGAAGACAGCGCAGTGGCGCGCATCGATTAGCGCTCGCCGCCGCGTCAGCCGCCGACGCAACGAACGCTTTACTCACTTCAGTACCCAGTCACATTCTGCCTTAGGTTTGCCTAATTCCTTCAACATTTCCAACACTAATTGCATTGAAGTTGCTGAATACTAAAGACTGACATTTTACGGCGGTTTATCGTTGATTACAAGCACGATAGATGTCGCTAGTTGTAGTACTCACAATCGCAATAAAAATTTGCAGCATTGAATTCGGTAATGAGCATGTTTATGAAATGTGCACAAAACAGCGCATTATGAGTAAGCAACGATACTGCCGTTCTTAGTTAATAAGTGTAATAAATCACAAAGCAAACTTGTGCTAGTGTTTCGAAATATAACCTGTCAATATTGTAAATAACCGTGCATAATGTTACTTGTACGGGTGAGCACGGCCCGTCGACCGACTCGCTTTTACTCGAAACAAGTATGATTTTAACGTCTCATATTCGCACTATGCAGCGTTATTTTTATATATTTGTAATATTAGTGTCAAACTTGAGTTTTTAACGGAAAACTCCAAGCTTCTTTCATAGGAACATGTTTTTCTTCTTATACGTAGTTTATACCCTATCCCCATTGTCTATCCTTGAGTCTTCTTATAAGAATGACATTTTAATCAATTCTCGTGTTGTAACAAACATATTTAGTTTCGTACAGTGCTCATTTCATTGATGTATTTGTATTGTTTAGGTTAAAATTAGTGAACGACAATGTCATTATGAAAAAACAATTGCTTTGGATTTCTAACTATATTATCCGAGAAGTGGGACTAGCTGTTGTTACAGGCTGCTCCTTTTTTGTTCTTGCCTATGACATCTCTTATTAATAATAAAATGGTATATACATAAGTTTTTATACGTTTATAACCATATAATGATACGATTTTAAGAAATTATAAAGTTTACTGAAGTGATATTTAAAACCAAATATTTTTGTAAATTGTACAGGTATTTATTAAAAATAAAGAATCATGCAGTTTAGGTATATCGCAGAAGCGAGATCGTGTAGATATTTGCGAGATATATTCAGATATGTTATTGATTAATCGTTTCAACTTAATTGCTCGCATCGAGCATCCTGTGCGCGGCCCGGACTCGAATGCCAGACTCCGACTTATTGCCTGTGCATTCGGACGTTGATTAAAATCTCTCACTACATTCACACAAAGCCTTACTTTGATATATGTATAAATCTTATGAAACGTCTGCTACGACCCGACGACCTGAGCAGCCCACCGTACGAATATCAACCCTATAAATTGAGGTATTAAGTACTAATTAAGAAATCAGATCAAGCAGGCCTGCCTACCACCTGTCAAGTGATATATTGGCTTTAAATAACATATCTTATTTATGTTGAATCGGAAACAAAATGTATAAAAAGGTTTTATTATAAATAATCGAGCGGAGTCGAGTGGGAGGACGACTAAATTTGTACTCAGCCTTGTAATACAACTTATTGTCGGTGCGTGTGTCTGTTGCTAGCCAGCTGTAGATAAATTGAGGCAGATAGTGTTTCTTTCACTGTTGAATAAGCGATTGTAGTGGAACTCTCGTTCGCTATAATTATTATATATTAAACGTTGTAAATATCATTATCCGTATCCAATAATCGATTGAACATTTTGTCTCTTACCTCGTCTTTTTAGTTTTGTCCCGCAAATGAGGCTTTGCCGCAAATATGAATGCACTTTTAATGCTCTTAATGAATGGATTGCCGTCCGCTATTTTATAACCTGACATTAGTTTCTGGTGATAATGTATGTGAAACACCTGCTTGCTTTTTTGTAGGTCGAAATTTCCTGGACATCATGTTTGCTATATATATTTATAAGGATCTAAGTCGAAAAATACCAACGACCGTTAATAATTTGTTAATAAAATATTTGTCCAAATGTAAACAGATATATTAAAATGTAGATATAGGTAGTCGTGACTAAACAGCAACTCAATTAAGGTACATATTCGTATGTAAATGTATGTGTATACAACCTGTTAGGAACAACTGAGCCACTCGGTCAAAGTAAAACGAATTCACATTTCGATAACACAAATACGGCGATATATCAACGAACCTTTGGACGCACAGACCGCGGAACCATTAAAACCGTTCATATTTCAAAGCAGATCGAGTTTTCAGCTCCCGAGTCTATGACACACTCGCTAAATCTCTCCGAAGGCGGTCTCCCCGTCCATAAATTTTTATTTGGTAAATAAAAATAATGAAAATAATAAAAGCCCTGAGCCCACCGGAAACATTTGTCCCGGGAACGTCACACGTAATCCGCCCGTTGATTTATTATTAATTAGCTCATATTATATTTAAAATACACGCACGTCTATATTTGAACAAGCTGTAGATAGAAATGAATGTATGATATAAAAAATATTTCTGCAGTTTAGTCATGAAAAATTGTATTGTTTAAAAATTAAAAAAGAATAATGAAGAATTTCTAAATTGTAATATTTATTAATAGTGCAAATTAACTATCAAACGAATAAGCATAATAAATAGTCTTAGTATTGTTGTATACATAAAAGATTCGATAATTAACAATCATCCTTAATTACACCATACTGTACATGTGGAATTTATTCTGAATTTGTTCAATACAAAAATAAATATATTTATACAACATAAAGAAGTGACCGTTTTATCTGAAACATAGTCAGGCGGTGTTAATTACTTCACATTGACATTCCTCAATATTGCTTGTTTATCTGGTAATTTATTTAAAATAATTAAGCTTGTTGCTCACAAATCATTCTGAATGCTATTCGTGTCTAATAAATATGGGATTTTAAGACAAATTATTTATTGGTGTGACCCAAATCTAAGTGACCGTTCCGACCTTCATGACACTGCACCGATATAAACGCGGAATATTTATTGATTGTTCTAAACTTAAGTGTTTTAAACTAGCGTAGTCTAAAGCTGGGAGTCTGGGATTTTTGTCTGGTGTATGAAATAGGCTCACTCCCTATTTCACGGTGGGACGTACAACATAACTGGTGAAACGTGGGAGAGCGCTACATTCCTCTGCCTGTCCGTTCTCGGAAATACAAGCGTGATGTTATGTTATTACATGTGAACCACCCTATGGCGGAACTCATTACACTCTAGTTCCATGGTAAGTAGGCAGACGTGGAATCAGCCTTGAACTCTAAGGTATAGCCACATTCCTGATGTCAATGTTATATACGTGTATGCAGTGCGATGGGATACAACACTACCAGTGCAGTGTGGGCAGGCTTTATAATTTGATAGAATAAATTCAAAGATATTTTTAAGGTAATTACATAGCATACCTGATAAAATGATGAAAATAACTACGCCGCTTAACTCTATGATCACACCTCTTAGATGGCGCGAATTTTTGTACCACTTTTGTTCAACTGCGAAAATTGATAGATTTGCTATGTACACGACATTGCTGCTTAGCGGCACTAATAAGTTCAGGGGTGGTGCTTTTTTAAATTTATTACATTTAGTTTTTACTTCCAATAACCTTTTATACTATACACCTTCCTGTATTGCCTTCAAAAAGTAAGTAGGTGCAGTGCGTTGACTAAATCATCAATATCAATTGTATTTGCATGAAACATTAAATATTTCAACGCTGTTAACACAAACGTGCGATTTTCGAGCAATCTGCCCGATCTTTCTCACAGCATCGTGGGTACAGACGCCAAGTGAAAGTTTTTTGAACTCCATTATGTACCATCGGCCACTATTATGCAAGTCAGTCGTAAATCTGTCGCACGTAATCTGTCCTTTATGACGAGTGATGCATTACACCCATTGTTTGGACGGCGGTAAATTTAATTTTTTTTCTCATTCATAATAGTAGGTACAGTAATGAAATACTTTTGAATATTCTGCTCACTCATATTGAAATTGTAAATTAGTTTTTTTATAAATATTAATAACTTAAAACAATTTAGGCATTGAACTAAAATTAAAAAGGACATGTAGTTTCATTGGCGTCGCGCGAAGTGGAAATCTTTGGTTCCGATATATCGTCAACAGAAAAATTCCTTTTACTCCAATGTTCTCAAAACGTTTAGGCAATGAAGAACCTATGCATTTATTGAGTTTCCTTGTTTACCAAATTACTAAAAGCGTTTTAAAATATTTTGAAAAGTTACATTATGTTATGTTTACATAATGGAAGTTAGCTTTCTTTACTAAAACGGCCTTATAAATTTCAATGGTTAAATTGAGCGGGATATGCCATACGTTCACCCAATGTCGAGGAATTATGTGTGGGTGTGTGTATGTGTAATTAATTGCGAGACATAAGTGCAATGATTGGTTAAATAATTAAAAAATAAAAATTTCTCATGCCGTATTGTGATATTGCTAACAAAATTACCATGAGTGAACCTAGGCGAGTATATTTGCTTTCAAAGTACAGTTTTACGCAAAGCCCGGCCACCACTATGCAAGCCGCTCATAAATCTGTCGCACGTAATCTGTCTTTTATGACGAGTGATGCATTACTGTCTTTGTTAGTGGCGACCATAAATTGTAGTTTTTTTTTTGGCAACTGTCATACAAACTTCTTCGAGGAATGCTCTCGAACCTGTTTCGAATATTTGATTCAAAGATAAGTCCCGTACGATTTTGACGATTTTGCTTCATATGTCTGTACTTTTTTTACGCTTTAAGTATGTCCGAAAGGGCTCATATTTGAAATATATCCGTATCCCTAATTCAGACAAACAATCTGAGTTAATAATGAACAATTGAAAGTGCAAACTGATATATAAAAAAAATATTTCAATCGATTCAGCATATATTCACCTGTACATAGATTATATACGATGATATAATAGCATAATGGTTGGAATTTCATTATATTTCGTAGATATGGGATTCGAATCCCTTGCACCCCATTTATACTTTGCTTTTTCTCGCACTAATTAACATTGAAAGAAAGCGTCGTAAGGAAAATGGAACACGTTACAGTATTAGATATATTGGCCACCATGGCCAGCATGACAGACTTTGGCATCCACTCTTCTAATTCTGGCCGTGTCCAACAGAAGAATACAAAACAGGTTGTTGATGGCGACTGACATGTAAATTGAGTATCTTTTGCCCGCTTAACATTATGTGATGGTAAGTCACATTTTTCAGAGACAAAAACAAGTCATGACAATTAGTTTAATTGAATAAATATAATTATGTAAGGATTAAAGCGGCATCGTGTATAACTTCTTGTAGTGTGACTGGAGAGTGGGAAATGAACACAATTTGCAACACGCCAGTTATGTTAATACAGTCGTTCAGGCGTTCATAATCCTGACGTAGCTATTCACGTTAGTTGCAGCGCTGGCATTCGCCCGTAAATCGTCTATCAGCGTTTTTTATGTAAATTAACAGAAAAGCGAACAGTTTCGTGACCGCGTGTATGTCTTCGAATCATTACGTTCGTGTGTGAAGAAACGCCCGCTTCCCATAGAACATATGAGAACATGCTATAATCCTGACGTTATTCTGTTTGTTGTTTTTACATCCATTGATTGAATGGTACACTTAATGCTCGCCAATTAAGCTGGAATGTTTTTTTTCTACCTATTCCAATGGATAGCGCATTACCATTTCACAAACCACACACAAATAACTCTGGATTTGCGCTATATGCGATAATTTTTTAAGTACATTTTTTCACGAGTTGTTATATTTCAGTCGATGTAACGTATGTTCAGAATTATGTATTTAGTACATCTTGAGCCAGATCTCGTGCCTGCCTGGGCTTGTGCTATCTTGTTCTGACAGGTCATAAAATACATATTATGTATTATGAAAATTTACAAGCTCTCATACTTATACATATAATTTTTACTAGTTTTTTGATATAAATACATTTGAACTCACGAGTACCCACGACCCTCAGTTGAGCAGGCAGATTGACTTACGAGTACCACTAGACCAACGGGCCAATTGAGTAATAATTAAACGGACCTGTAAACTACTGTACAAATATACAGCTTTCCATTTGTTTTGCGGTATTGCCTGTTTGTAAACGTAGGATTCGGTCAGAATTCCGCCGTTACCAAGAATGTCGGCGAGCGCGGGAGGCTCCACCGAGACACGCGTGCCGTAAATCTGTCAACAGACCTCGCGCTCACCGGAGGCCAGCGAGATTCCTTGATCGCTAAGTGCATTACTGTTTCTTATGGATGAGTAAACACTGTCCATGTAAACAGGACTGTATTTTCTGGAAACACTTGGAATCGTAAGATACCTACATGATACACATTTTATCGTAGTTTTGAAGTGTTGACAGTACGACATGTATGTTGTGAGTAACGGTATGGCTGCTACCCGTTTTAGGTTCCACTGGTAGACAACAGAATCTTCCACACCTTTTCCAGTGCTGATCACGCGGAATCACAACCAATAATACAAATTTATTTAAAGATATCATCATATTTCTATTGTTATTATAGGTTTTTATTCAATATTTTAGTTGAAGGTTTATTTAAGGTTATTGAAGAAATGCATTATCGTCAGCAATGAACCTGTCAAAATGCAAGATTGTTCGAGATTTCTCTCTACATTTGAAAGTTGACGTACATTAAGCGAATTTAGTAAAAGGTGTTTCGTGATATGACAATGATTAATGGAATACGTTAATACGTACATCATAATATTTGACAATAATAGAAAAAGCTAGCTATTTTTGTTGTTGGCAGAATAGAATACTGCCGTTTGCCTGGCAGTACTGCTATAGTTACTTCTAACGTGAAGCGCTTGTTTTTACAACAATAATATATGTTATGATCAAGAGACGGCTGCCGGTATACGTGTGTACTAGAAACGACTCAACATCTCAATCATCAGGAGTTGCTACTGTTTTCCGAAAGTGATCGCTGATGTATAGCAATGAGTCTGTAATCAGCTTTGACTAGAAAAAATACTAACACTAATTGCACTCATACAAATAGGTAACAATCACATTCCTGTAGTTCCGTTACTAATAAATCCGAACTAACTAAAAGTCTTATTAAGAACTTAACTGGATTAACTGACTCTAACAGCCTGCTGCTCATTGCTGCATCTTTTTGTTACTCTCCGACGACCTATATGATGGAAAACAGTCATTGTCTTGAATAAAGGATTGCGTTACCTTAGGATAGAAGCGTTTGACATAAATAATATTGAAATGTAGGTATGCCTTTTTTGTACAATTCCTAGAAAAATATCCCTCGTGTGAGACTAAAATAATGACCAACGACGGTAACAAATGTCAAATAAAGAAAGCAATTTTAATATTTAAATTTGTAACACGATTAAGAAATATATACCGAAGTCGTTGTTTAAAAATATTTTTCACATTTTCGTATTTATATCACACACATTCAAATAATACATTAAATTTGTGTGTCATACGTAAGTGAATAAGATACGACGCCATGCTGAGTTAATTTAGAGTCAATAATATGTGATCAAGAAGACGGTTTTAAACACCTTCCAGACGTTTCGAAAATGTTAAGGCCAATGAACTTTAAGGAAGCTTTGACACGTAAACATTGGAAACGAACTTAATTATGGTCTTGTTGTAACTATGGTCTTTCGGTGTTTTTTTATTTGCAATAACCTCAAAGTTTATAACTAATAATGGCATAAGCTGCCATTAAGATCAAAGCCATTTAGTAATTTTTGCGACTGGGGTTTTAAAACTTCAAGCGACGATTGTGAATAATATTTTGGGACTTCACACACGACCACAATGTATGATCTCAAACTGAACAGTTGATAAACTCAAATACACACATTTCTAATTACCTACTTAGGTATATAGAGAATATTACACCCAGACAGAACAAATACTCCTGCTCATCACACAAATATTTGACCTGTGTGGAAAACGAACCCATAACCTCCGGCTAAGTGCCCAAATTCACTAACTACAGACAATGATCTGAAAGTGACATTGGCTATGACTGTATGTCACGGGCAGGGTACAGGTTGCGTCTCGCTGGTATTTTTGAAGGTCGAAGCACAAATCAACTTACATATCTAAACGCTTAATAAGTACGGGCTGATGAACTCGGCTGGACTAATCCCCATACGTCTGAACTATTAATTGTCACGATCTATTTGATCCACACTGTCTACGTCTGAGAATACCTCCTTTATGAATTTAAGCTACTGTTAGGATCCCTGTATCTGCAATATTGTCAAATCTTTTGAGTCTCTCCACAAGTCTAAAAGTCTGGGTGATACGAGTTGGTAAATATCTTTCGTAACGAAATGATTGCATTATTATCTCCAGTTATGGTGCCGAAGGTTTTCCAATATTTTGTTCAAAAATACGTGTGCCCATTAACACGCTTTCACAAATGGACGTCTTCATAATAATAATGTTTTTGTTTAATAAATAGAGAACTAAAATGATAGTCTTACTAAATTTACAAATTGATATGTTTAAAATTTAACCCAAATTATTTGATTATAATTAGCTTTAAGATTAGAAGATAGATGTATGATTATCAGAAATTGAAATATTGATGGTACATAATTTTTTTTATTTAGTAAAAAGCGAAAATACACACATAGAGTACTCTAGTAACTTTGAATATTGACCAATACCGCTTCAGGATTACAGTAACAAATGTATGTTTTTTAGAATTACCACTCGCCTGGATTTCTGTTAGCATTAAACAATTCGATAAGTGTACAATTGTACAATTGATGTTTGATGAAAATTAAGGTAACATCACGCCTGTATCAATCCTCTCTCTAGGATAGTACACTGGTTCAGTGCTAATAATTTGCTCTTGAATAGCAATAAAACTAAGTGTATCAGATTCTTTACTAAAATG
>DWEH01000076.1:0-15331 GCA_018245815.1 Apyrrothrix aesculapus | reverse complement strand
TTGGCTAAAATTTCTAATTATTTTTGATTGACGTTAGACAGACAAAAAAATTTAGAACGCTCAATATGTACCTTAAACATAAGAATTGATTGATAACTGTCATTT
Source organism: Apyrrothrix aesculapus (assembly GCA_018245815.1). Lineage (NCBI taxonomy): Eukaryota > Metazoa > Arthropoda > Insecta > Lepidoptera > Hesperiidae > Apyrrothrix > Apyrrothrix aesculapus. The sequence goes on along the minus strand of DWEH01000076.1, from coordinate 15,226 downwards.
GTGAAAGTAAATTGTTTGTCACTCTGTAGAAATGTGTGTACACACTGAAATTGGTGAAGAAAAAAGGAAGAGAAAAATCCCTCGCATTTAAATTAGAATATATATATTTATCATGCCATTCATAATGGGAAATTACACGAGAAGGAACAGACAAATGTAAACAGTAATTTAATTTAATTTTTACATTGTTCCAACAATTGTAATTATTAAGTGACACACAATAAAGTCTAGAATTTTCAATGATTATTATGTTAATTCTGCATAATGTTTCCCTCTGTTCACTAAACCAGTACATATCTGACTATATTTTTCAACTGCGATATGCTACATCGTCAGTCTGTCTCGATCCACTGCTGGACATAGGCCACCCGTAATGCGCGCCTTTATACACTTTTATAACAAGGTTTTTGCCCCTAATATCCTTAAATGCGACATGTGAATTAGAAATATAGTGTTTAAGTTGCAACGATATTCCCAATGCATAGATCTCTGGAGACCGAGATCCTGTCGGCTCCCGGCCACGCGCGCGCTCTGGATGCTCTGCAAGTATCTCCCTACCGCATCACGCAAATCGTCGACTCCGATGGCGTCATACACTCTATTCGAGAGGTAACACTCTTTTTTTCAATAACTTTCAAGAAGTAACTGATTCTTCATTTTAATGATTTTCAAGAAGTAACTGATTCTTCTTTTAAATAACTTTCGAGAAGTAACTGATTCTTCTTTTAAATAACTTTTGAGAAGTAACAGATTTTTCTTTTAAATAAAAATCGAGGTATGACTGTTTCGTTTTAAATGACTTTTAAGAAGTAATTATTATTAATTTTTTTTTAAATAACTTAAAAGTTTACTGATTCTTTTTTAAAATAATTAGTCGTTGGTAACGCAATAATATATGTTTGCAGAAGAACAGCTCGCGTTGTGTGACGTACCTGGATTTTTTATAAATCTCTAAATCTATATTTATATACTTTCTAAATACATTATTGTTGTAAGTACTTAACGACCGGAGAATCTGCATTTCTCTATTTATATATCAATTTCATATGTTTCTTCCTATAATAAACCAATCTATTAAATAGTCAGTGGTCATCTACTCCTACAGCATATATGCGTGTCCATTGATAGCAGTACAATTATACTTTTAGGAGACATTTTGAATGCTTTTTCCAGGACACCAGAACCGAGTTCTCCTGTTCCCGACAAGGCTACTTCGTGCACCCGCGCTCCTGCGCGCGGTTCTACCGCTGTGTGAAGTTCGATCAGCTCTCCCCCGATTATACTGTGAGAACAGATCTATTTAGTTCTAAGATTATGCCGTGTATATATGTGTTTTAAGTGTTGACTTAGGTAGCGGCTTCCGCTACTTTATTGAAAGGGAAGTAAGCTAGGAGAGTTTAGATTTAGGTGTTGATAACAATAGGAGACGAATTGATGGTGGGGCCCGTTGGGGGCTTAGCGCGGGGAAGGCACCGGTGCGTTCCGTTGGAGATCCCGGAGCCCTCCTGTTAGCGCAGAGGAAGGCCACCGAGGGGGTTTTAGTGCGGTAAAAGTCCCACATAATGAGCGCCATCGCGATAGCCCTCGCAATATTGCGTTTTGCATGGTGCTTCACTGTATATTTTCCAAAAAGTTATATTTCATTGGTATCAAACATACATGACATCACGCCTGAATTTCCCCGAAGGGGTATGCAGAGACATGCAGTACACTGCCACACCTGTTACGTTACATGTCCCACCATGGAGCAGGGGCGGGTCTTAATTGCTATCGTTTATAGGTGTTCGAGTTCGACTGCCCGGCGGGGCTGGCCTTCGACGCGCGCTACGAGGTGTGCGTGTGGCCCGGCAGCCTGGCGCACTCGCAGGCCTGTCCCGGCTCCTCCGAAATCGCTCCCGTGCCCAAAACTCGCTTCCTGTGCCCCGAACACGAAGGTACGTGGCTGCGGACCGTTGTGCTATCATTTTGTTCACTGGTCTCATTGACCGATTGAAGGAATTCTGGTTCATACTGTAACTGTGCTCACTATTTAAAAATGTAATACAGCATAATCGTGAAGATCGTATACATTCGATACTATCATGATATACCCTTAAGGAAGAATGTGTTACCAGATATCAAAATAGATGGATGAGAATTTTGGTTACGAGAATTCAATGATGTAAATAGGGGTAATTTTGCCAATATTTTGACTAATATAACGTTTGTTGTCCTCAGGCTACTATGCAGATCCAGAGAACTGTCGCTGGTTCTTCGCTTGTTTGGACCACGGCACAGCGCCGCTGACTGCGTACGAGTTCCGCTGCCCCTTCGGTCTGGGCTTCGATGCTGCACGACTCAAATGCGACTGGCCCTGGCTCGTGCCCGCCTGCGGCAACATCGCCCGATACGAGGCTGAGGCTTACGGTTTCTCCGCTGCCACTCTCACCGGTAAACATCTTTCTTCTTAAAAAAAACTGCTGATGATAGTGGAACTTAGACTTTATTAGCCCAGTCGTACGGTTCAAATGTGATTGGCCCATATCGCATGTGATAACTCGCAGTGCTACGAATGCAAACATAACTTTTGGTCATGTTTGTACATACTCGTGTACTTGTTTTTGGATTACTTGTGACCGATTTATAGATTTAAGCGATGTTACGCCCAACTTGCCCTTAGGATTGCCCTTGTCAGAGGATAATGGTAAATTTTATGAAGAGTTTGTAATTCCTTGTTGTAAAAGATAGATAAGATCAGTAATCTCAGTGGAAGGTCTTTATTTCTTTCTCATGATTCGTAAATTTCGATACGTCTCAATATTGTGCGGAGATTTTTACGCGCATAGTTGATATGTTGATGACTTGTAGCGATTTATACCGGTAAGAGAATACGCATTTTCTGGATTTAGTAAAAATAATCCTGATTGATTTACCCTTTCTCATTACAGGTGCAGCTGGTTTCCGTGGCCAAACTGCCGATGCCGTCAACATTGCTGCTCACCAGAGTTTAATCTCTGGAGCTTCTTTGGATAACCTAGTGGGCATCCAGGGTGGCTTCTTGTCCAGTGCTGATGCTTTGGACGCCAACTTCATTGCTTCGCAGGAATATAGCCCAGAAGCCTCCGGACAAGTGTTCAGAACGGAAACAACTGCCCCAGGTTTTACGACCAGTGGGGTCACTTATAACGTGGAAGCAGAGGCCTCTAATGGTAACATCGGTCTCGTACAAGCCACTAGATACGACGAAGACGGAGACTATTCACAAGGATCCTTAATACTGGACGATTATAGGTTACCCGCCGCATCTTCTTCATCTTTGAATCGGGTCGCTGCGAGCGCCGGGCAGTACAAACAAGACAATACAGCAACGAGTTCAGCGTATTCAAGAACAACTTCGGCTCGAAGATACCAAACGGGTAAATACGTTAAAGACAACTCTGGACGTTACGTACATAATCCTGCCGGAGATCGCGCTTTACCCTACTACCACGTGGACTCAATAGTGAAACCGTACGTACATGACGTCTCGAAATATACACACACTCCCGACTATAATACTGGAAAAATTAACTTAGACTACTACCCATCTGCGTCCTCTGGTTATCACTATTCCAAACCAAGTGTACCGTTCGAAGACGGTGTTGCGTATGGGGAAACAGGAACTACGTACGAATCTCACGGATACACGGACGGTGGCGCCTCAGGTGCTTACGTTGATTTCGGTACTTCGAACGGCCAGTACAAATCTAGTGGAAGCTTATATAAGCTCGAGGGGCACGTGGGAGGTTACACGGATGGCGGCACCTCTCAAGTCAATGTGCAAGGATACAACAGTTATGGTAACGCGGATGTAGGCGCGTACGTAACCGACGAGAAGGTTTACACTGGCGCTTCGCACGCCCTAACCGCTGGAGCGATTAATGTAGGTCTGGTAGGAAAGACGTCTTTAGTGGATGTTGATTATTACGACCAAGGCAATTATCAAGCTGGTCATCAAATTGTACACGAAAACATTCAAGGTGGTCAAGTTAATTATGTCCATCAACCTGCTGTTTCCATCAGCCATTCTGGTAGCGACAGCCACCACCTCGGTGGCTACAGCTATGTCACGACCCCGACGTCTTCTGGAGTTCCTACGACCGCTAGACCGTTCGCCGCAACCACATCATTGCCTGCGGTCACCGCAACGTACAAAACGGCTTATCTTCCTGTAGAACCCAAAACAAGCGTGAAACAAGTTTTTGGATACACGCAACCAGCCGTCACGTACGTCCAGCCCACGGTAGTTGCGGTGAAACAACAATATGTCACTCCTAGATTTGAAATAACTCATCCTGATCAAGGATTGAACTATCAATATGAAAATAGGGATTATACTGAATCCGACAGTTATGCAGGCTTCGTTAAGGAAACTCAATCAACCGGATACGATTACTCCAAACCTAATACTCGATTCGAAGATGGTATTTCATATTCGACTCTTGCGCCAGCTGTATCAATTGCTACATTTAAACCTCGTGGCTTCAGTCACAGTCAGCAGACACTGCACAAGGTCGAATCAACTGGTTACGAATATTCCAATCCGAAACCAGTGACTGAAGTACCGTTCAGGAAAGCAGTGGCCTACACCGTAGGTGCACCATCATACGTTCAGCCCACAGCGTCCTACACGCCTACGTCTTACAGTCAGCAAACTGTACATAAAGTAGAGTCAAACAATGGTTATTTACCACCTGTAGCAGTTTCTGAAGGGGTAAGCTCTGGCGTAACTTATGAAGAACCCCAAACTGTTGTACAATACACGACAGCGAGGCCCACCGTGGCGGTTCAACCTGCAGTGACATACAGTAGTAGCACTCCTCAACCTAATGTCTACAGTCACCAGATTTTACACAAAGTAGATACAAACAAAATTACTACATATTCTCAAGACGATTCGTCAGCTGGATATGTATACAACCAACCGAAAATCCAATTGCAGGAACAATCTAAATCCGGATATCAATATTCCACTCCTGCGCCTGTCGTCTCTTCTACATATAGAACACCAAGCTACAGCCAACAAACTATACATACAGTTGAAACTTCAAGAATAGTTCCTTCTTCGACACCAGTAACTATTTACGAAAATCCAATTTTGAAGTACACTCAAAGACTTACCCCAGTATCTTTTGGAAGCACTGCCCAGTCGTACAGCCACCAGACTATCCATCAAGCTAGCACTAGTCAAATTGAAGAAAATAAGTCCACTGGTTACGATTACACTGAACCCAGAGTTACTTATCAAGAACCTAAGATTGTTCAATACACTACTGCTCAACCTGCCATTTCAATCCAACCTGCTGTGTCGACATACGAACCTCAAGCGTACAGCCAACAAACAATACATAAAGTTGATGCCAGTCAAATCAATACTTATTCACAAGGTGGCGAATCTGGATATGAATATACTAAGCCGGCAATTAAATTCGAAACATCAACTCCAACACCCGTTGTTTCATCATACACTCCTATTTCATTCGGCCAACAAACGATCCACAACGTTAACAGCCAAAAGTATGTCCCAGTGACATCCACATCTGCACCTATCATTGATATTGCATATAAACAACCTGAAGTTACTGTCTATGAGAACCCTATTCTCAAGTACACTCAAAAGGTGACCCCTGTATCGTACATCAGACCTACCACTGAAATATTTACGCAAACCTATAAACCGGTACGTACGAAGGTTACCAGGCCTATCCAATACCCAACGCCCACTCAGGAATCTTATGTGCAAATTAACGAAGGGTATACATACGACCAACCCGAAATACAGAGAAATCTAGAAACATTAAATACGGCAACGTACTCTGACGCTAGCGCTGTATCTCATCAAGTGTTCCATCAGTCACACAGTCAGTCCGATGTTGGAAATAATGCAGTGTTTGTGTCAACAACTCCGTCCACGCTTCTGTATGAAAGCCATTACACTGATTATGAGTCTCCAAAAACTATTAAAACTTATAAAGCACCGGAATATATTCCACCAAAAACTGAATATCAGCAAACATACTCTGTATCGACCCCTTCTACGCCAGTCGTTTATCACCAGAGTTCTATAATCCATGATACCCACGAATACGATTACGGACCTTCTCAATATGTTGCTCCCAAAAAGGTTGAATCTATCCACTTTTCATCGTTTCCCGGAACAACGGTTACTACTCAATATAACCAAGTGGCATATCAGTCACCAGAGATTCAAGTAGGCTACAAAGCTGACGAGTACTTACCGCCCGTATCAACAACAGCTAGACCCGTAACAACGACTTACAGGCCGCGATATTCAACCACAACTACACGTGAATATCTTCCCCCTACATCTGCACCAAATTATGAAGCGCCGGAATATCTACCTCCAGCGAAAAATACTTATTTACCTCCTGTCCAAAACACTTATCTACCCGCAGCAGACAATAGTTACCTGCCCCCAGGAGAAAATACTTACTTACCACCAGCAAGTAATACTTATCTGCCTCCTGCTTCTCCAACATCAAAATCCTTGGAATACTTACCTCCTGTCCGTAAAACTAGCGGATCTAGTGTTATTAGTTTTGAAAACTTTGGATATGATAATAACGGCGAATCATTTGACTCAAAAATTGGATACAATCCATATCAAGATACCGCACAAACATATTTCACTGAACCATCGTCTACAGTAGCGCCTCTTCAAAGGAAACAAAACATCGTTGTTGAAACTGCGAAATCTCATTTGCTTGGTTTTGGAACCGTTGGTCCAGATGCCGGATTAGTATCTCCAATAAGCTATACAACATCGACACCAGTTGTTTTATCTAGCAACGACAACTCTTATTTGCCACCGCAGATCGTTACATCAACTTACGCACCTGAAATTGTTGAAGTTACATCGCCTGCGTCACGGAGAACTAGACCTAAGTATGGAAGGCCTTTTGCTAAATTGACAACTCAAGAACCTATTTTCTATGAGTCCACAACAGAGTACAAGGCGCCCGAGTATCTGCCACCATCTGAAGAAACTGATGGAACGATATATAAGAAATATCAAGTTTTTAATACTGACGATAGTATCGTTTCTACCACCGCTGCTCCCTATAAGAGGAAACAGAATCTTGTCGTAGAAACAGCTAAATCCCATCTTCTTGGTTTTGGAACAGCTGGACCTGATGCCGGTTTAGTTTCGACGGTTACTTACACAACTCCAGCACCCATTGAATCATACAGTTCAACTTATTTACCAGTAAAGCAAGAGTCAGTTGAAGTCTTCCCATCTCGCTCGTCTTCTCGTAAAACAAAACCCAAAGTTGCCGTCGTAACCAAAATAAACGACTTCAACCCACTACTTGTAAGAAAATTGGGCGCTGTTTGCAGTTGTCAATCACCGGTTCTAGTGCTAAAAGGAAGGAGACCGAGCGTATATCAACAAGAATCAAATGATTATAGCATCAGCTATGACGATTCAAGCCGTGGAGATATAAACGATTATTCGAGTACCGTAGTGACTCCCACACCAGTCGTTACTTCTACCTTCAACCCTATCATCGTACCAGATGACTCGTTCTATCAAGATTATCAGGAAACTAACAACAACAATGTAGACATTATATCTAACGGTCAGACTTATCAAGAATCGTACGTATCTAGCACTCCAATAATTTCAACGACAGAAAAATTGGTTAGGATTAGACCAAGAGTGCAAGCTGTTACTGCAGCCCCTACTTATAAAACGGTCTTACTTAATCAAGAAGTAACGCCTGCTTGTGATGATGAAACAGCTGCGGCTCCAGTGTCATACAAGTCTGAATCATTTGATCGCTATGGTCCCGGTGGATGGAGAAGCAGAGATGAAACTCTTCAAGGATCTGTGGACTGTAAGAGAGCCGGATTGTTCCGTCACCCGAAACAATGTAACAAATTCTATGCTTGCAGATGGGACACTACAAAACATAGATTTACTCTTCACGTGTTCAATTGCCCAATCCAATTGACTTTCGATTCCAACCTGGGTGCTTGTAATTGGCCAAGCCAAGGACCCGCTTGCCAAGGCGATACGCTTCTCACTAATACACTTTGAAATAGTTATATAAAATACCGTTCAATGAATCTCGACGTGCCATCGAAATTGTGATAGATGTGACCACGATCCCAAGATCTGTATTGTTTATCAGGAATAATTAAGTTGATGGTTTGTGTCTCTCTTTTAATTCTATAGGCTTATTTATTTGTTTGATTGTTATAATGTTATTTTATAGTTATTTATTACTCATGCTCTTTGTAAAGCTTACGACCGCTAAGTATTCAGACGTTTTGGCATTATCGATTGAACATTAGTTACCAGTGTCTAGTTCGTATAGTATGTAATGTTTTGTAAAATAATGAAGTCATATTTTTTGTACGTTTATAAATCATTGCGCTGTAATGTAAATATATCATTTTATTCATATAAATTGTATTTTATTTTATGTCAAGTAATAAAAGCATATTAAATTAAAATTAAATGTTTAACGTGACCGGCTTTTCTACTTCGGCCAGTGCACCCTGATATTTTGCTAGCAAAGGTTCCACTTCTTCATCGAGAAATTCAATTACTTGCTCCGGTGCCCTGCCAATGAAGGTAGATGCGTCCAAAATTTTGTCCAACTGAGGTATTATAGGTGCGAAATAACTGTCTCTCTTCACACGTTCGATCAAATCATTGTCCTTTCCCTCCTGTTTCACGACAGCACCGGCTTCCTGAGAGAGAACACGAATTTTTTCATGGCACGCCTGACGATCACCGCCGGCCTGCACCATAGCCATTATGATATTTTCTGTAGCCATAAACGGTAGCTCCTGGGCAATATGACGAGCAATAACTTTAGGGTACACAACTAAACCTTGGCAAATGTTGAGGAGAGTGATTAAACTCGCGTCAGCGGTCAAGAACCCTTCGGCTAATGTTATGCGTCGATTGGCGGAGTCATCTAAGGTACGCTCCAGCCATTGGACCGCGTGGGTATTGGCGGCGTTAGCGTGCAGAGTAATCAGATGACGAGCCAAAGCGCAGCAACGTTCGGAGCGCATCGGGTTTCTCTTGTAAGGCATAGCGCTCGAACCGATCTGCGACGCTTCAAACGGTTCCTCAATCTCCTTTCTGGAAGCCAGGATGCGAATGTCTGAACACATCTTGTGTACCGTTGCACCCAATCCGGACAGAGCAGAGATAACTTCGAGATCAACCTTTCGCGAATAGGTTTGTCCAGTGACGAGGTAACGTTTGTCGAAACCGGCTAACTCTGCTACTCTTTTATCAAGCGCTCTCACTTTTGCTCCGTCTCCCTTGAACAATTGTAGAAATGATGCTTGCGTTCCAGTAGTGCCTTTCACGCCTCGGAACCGTAAATCGTCTCGTGCTCGAGAAAGAGCTCGTTCGTCCATAAGCAAGTCGCTCAGCCACAAAGACGCTCTTTTTCCTACAGTCGTCAATTGGGCTGGCTGAAGATGAGTGAAGCCGAGTATGGGTAGCGATCTGAAAAATATTTGTATTTCAGTAAAAGTAAAAAAGTATTAAATTTGAAAAGTATTTGTTAAGAGTACAGCTCATTATATTTCACCATCATCATCATGATCCACCCTTTAATTATTTTATTGTTGGGCATCTTACAAAGATAAGTCTCAGTCCATTCTATTGGTAAATCAGTAAACACTCCAGTCTATTGCTAAAGTGACATGCTCAAGAGAACATTATAGAGAATTCTTAAATGTGCAGGCAGGCGTTCTTAAGATGTTCTCCTACATCATCTTTAGCGAGTATGATCAAGCCGTATTTAAACATAAAAACACATATCTTGGTAAAGCCAGAGGCTAGGAACAGTTTCATTGTTTGTCCAATACCTTCACAATATGATATGTATATAAATGTCAATTTACAAAAGTGTTCACGGCTTTTATGTAAAGGGGTTGGCAAAAAAATAAGGATTTCTACCGGTTACGAAACTGACTGAATCTTTTTCGTTTCTTCTACTTACAGCAAAATTTTAATAAATAGTCTCTATACCTAGCATTGATTGACTGGCAAAAACAAAAGGAAGCACATTTTTAAACGAACGAATTCTTGGATATTGCTACTTTAATATCACATATGTTTAGGAAAACTTACTTATACTCATCAGCAAACTTTGCAAGCCTGCTAATAACGGCAGCCAGCCTGGGCATCAGCAGATCCAGGCCATGCCGTATCACTATCAGGTCGGTGTTGTCCCCCACGTAGCAGGAGGTCGCTCCGAGGTGGATGATGGGCGCGGCGGTGGGGCACCGTTCCGCCAACGTGTGAACGTGCGCCATGACGTCGTGACGAACCTGATAACATGAAATACTGTTCTATATCTACACATAGTATTATGTAGAGTAACAAAAGGTAGAAAAGGATGTGTAATAAATTATAAGCTGTAATAGACGTTTTAGTGGGTAAGAGAAATCTTCAGTACATAATCTTGACATAAACAGTCTCGGATCCGAAATTTTGACATGAATTCGTCATTTTTTTCATAATGAAAGTACCCATTGAGCGGGCAGCAATCACAAGTAACCATTGCCACTCATAGGCATCTATCTGCAGCTGATCTCAAGAACTATAGGAATACAAGTGTCAGATAGCTACAAAATTAATATTATTTGTGAATAAGAATATTAGTCAACGTTTGTTGATAACAGGAATTTTGGTAACATTAGTTCACTAAATATATGTTAAGATAAGTGCAGTTAGTATTAGTTAGTCTTTATCCTATCCGAAGGAGGTCACAGACACGTAGCAATGGCAATAACTAAGAGCTGAAATGGTCAACTCTGGTAAACATGCCACAGCCTCCAAACTAGAATATAATTTGTATGAAACTCCTTGCGTTGTCTTCGTAGCCACAAACATTCCAAAATAAAACAACAAGCACATCTTCATTATCATCCTGATAAAAATAAATAATAAAGCACGCTATGCAATAAAATGTTCGCCGCACTATTTTTACCCAAATATCAAAACGCACACGGAAAGTTAATAAATGAAGTATGGGTGTATATACTCGTACAAGACGAAGAAAGAAAAATAAACAGAGATTAACACTGTATTTTTTTTTCTTTTTTTTGTCTTCTTTCATGTTCACAAATTAAACGCCCAAATAGCATTGACATACAGCTTAATTTTTTTTAAATTACCTTCTTCTCATGTTCCGCGGCAGATGCAAAGTCAATGTCGTGGACAGCTGCCTCCAGCTCCCCGATCTGTTCGTCTGTTACTTCCAAACCGAGTTCCTGTAATTGAGATAGTTTTAATTAGTAAGAATTATTTTCTCCGATCTAAGCTTTTGTCGTTTTGTCGAAATTGAACGGTGTATTGCAACCTTAACTTGCTAAGTCTCAGATCTATGATCTTTACTAGTTGCTTTCTTAGTTGCAAATTCCATCACAAATCACAAGTCACATGACAGTATCATTAATCTTGTCCACTTTACGAATAATCCTTGCTCCTTAATGGAGTAAACCTTGTTTATGGAATTACTATAAGCTTCAGACCTGATTCAGCTGCCAACATACAGCGAGACATAAATTAAAGATAAGGTAAATAATTATCATCGTCAACCCATTTGTGGTGTCACACTTGGACACAGATATTTTAGCAGAATGAGAAAAGTTAAAGTACGTTACCAGGTTGAGCAAATGAGGGTTTGCCAGTAAGTAATATACTAACTAATAAGAATCGATAAAACCCTTGTTCTTCAACAACAATATGTAGCCACTTGACCACACAGGCCCATTCATAGTGTATTTATTGGTTATGAGATAATTACTTAACGTCTGCTCGGTAGTGAGTCAGTGTTGATATTGCAAGTTGTGGTAAATTAAGACTACTTACTTACGTGGTACTTAGACTACTACTACTAAGAATTCAACTACAAAAATGATTAAGTATTGTTGGAAAACGTCCGGTAGAAACAGAAATATTAATGTAGGTATGTAGAATAGAATTGCATTGGTAAGAACAGTAAATCTAAAATTTATGTAGTAAAAATACAATACAAATAGAGACATATGAAAGACTGATGTTTTGTTACTAAGGTCACAATTTCTTCACGTAACATCACGTCTGTAATTCCCGAAGGGGTAGGCAGAGGAATGTAGTACACTCGCACATTTCACCAGTTACGTTTACGTCCCATTATGGAATAGGTGGCGAATCTATTGCCATACACCGGGCACAAATCCAGAACGCGAGCTACTACTAGAAAATCTAAGTAAGAAAAATCCAACAGTATCCGACCTGGGATTTAAACCCAGGACCTCTCGATCGGCAGTTGCGCTTGCACCGAATACGACCAACGAGGCAGTAAATTTCTTCCAGAACATTTAATGGTCAATTTAAAGAAAACATTTTAATGTTTTAATATCAATTATATGGGCTTGGTATTTCAGCTTGCTACATAAACCCTATTAATTCGAAGGCAACTAATCCAAATTAATAAGGAGCAAAAACATGTTATTCAAAACCTAAACAGTATTGTTTGAATGCCACACAAATCTGCGCCACGAAATTGATTCTTACAAGTCCAATTTTAAAAACCACTTTAAAACAATCAAAATATGTACCTCTATACATCGTACGTTGCAACCTGCCCTACTAATTCGCTGAAACAGATAAGATTACACCTCGCTTGAACTACGGTGATAAAACCATAGGCGGCTGATAAGTGAAATCATCCAGTGACGAGTTACCTGCTCACAAAAACGGACACGAAACAATAGATTTGCAGTGTTTCGAAGGTACAGTGATCAGAAACGATAATCAGTGAAATCAGTGAAAATGGTGTCCGTACAAACGATCGCCACGATTGTGGTTAAGGTGTTCAAAATTGTAAGTACGACAAAGAACGAAGTTAGGTCTTAGTAGCTTCTTGCATCATTTTTTTAAAATTTTGTTACTCTTATTCTGCTCGTTCAATTTACTTTTCGAACGTAAGCTTCTTGTTAGGTAATTGGTTAGTATTATTATTATATAGATGTACTTCCCCAAGGCACAACTACAAATCCAATTTTTACTATTATGTCACTGGATCCAAAATTTGCTTACATTATATCAAACCATAGTGTAAAAACGAGCACTTGCTATGTATTTCTAAGTAATTATTTGTGACTAAAGAAATTCTCCAAACGAAAGGACGTGAAAGAGACGGAAGACATTTGTTGATAACGTTCCATCCATCGATTGAAACAATATCGGCGAAAAGATAGGGCGCGGTGATAATGGCGGTAATGAACGACAGATTTAAAAACAAGCTCATTTCCGAAACACAAAAACGAAGAAAAACATACGGTTGGCACAAATTTAAGTAAATACACGTAATTGAACGTATGTTACTTATCGAACGTTCCCATTCGGTAACAATAAATAAATGTCATTTAGATACAATTATCCTGCAACAGTTGTACGAATGTACTATAACTAGCACACTGCTGAATGAATAATACATTAGATGAATCATACACCATTTTGCGTGTATTACAGCCATAACTCTTTTGTATTGTACATTCCCGTAGTGCATTAAATTCTAAATGATATTAAAAACCATGGATGTACACCCTACTCGCGAGTTTTATATACTACCCACTTATACGATTCCTTCTCTCTATAATTATTCATGAACAGCAAATATTTCAACTTCAATATCACCTTCTGTTCTTGTTCAAGGTTTGTGGTAATTACATCGAATATTAGTTTACAATTGTTAATTTTTATTGTTCTATATAAAAGTATAAATTTGCATAGTGTTCACTTAATTATTGGATAAAATTTATCGAATCCAAAAATGCCTCTCTATAAACTAGGTCAAGGCATCGCAATTCAGCCATTGCGCTAATATTGACACTATCACTGACAAGAGCGGTCTTTTTTTATGCAATGCTTGATTATTTCCTTTTTCATTGTCTACATTATGTTTCTACTCACTTGGTATAAAGTTTATAAAAATTTGGTTACTAGTGTATATATAGGGATAATTCTAAAACAGTATCTCCAGCCATATCCTTTCCTGTTTCATGTACAAGTGGTACCTACTCATCTTTCGGATATTGAAGTGTACCAAGCATTTTTAAGTAGTCATTACAATATTACAACTGAATTTATGATACGTATGCTGTATACATCAGAAGAAAATATACACTTAAGGTATTTTATTATGCCCAATGGTATTCCAATAATTTTTGAAAGGACGGACGGAATACTGGAAGCTTATAAAACATGTATGAATGATGTGAGACATTTAATGAATCGGCGAGACAGACTTAGGTGTATGTATTTCGATCAGATCAGAGATGTTTTAAAAGCCTGGATTAAAAGTACCTTTAATAGACAAGAATGTATGACGACTCTAATAAAAGTGTGTTTACCAAAAAGGTAGACGACAGAAATCCTTAGTCTCTGACTATCCCTGGTGGTGCAAGGCAAAACATTATATATGTATGTATGTAAGTAAAAAAGAAAGGATAAAAATTAAGTTTAATGAATAATGGCTTAATATAATCTTTTATCCTTACTTCTGTTTTACGGCATTAAAGGATGAACTATTGCTAACCATTTCACCTGTAATATTCTTATTTAGCACCCCCATGTTGAACCCCATTATTATTTTTGGGCCCTCCATTACCACAATCCACATGTTTTGTTCATTTAGATATTGTAAAGCTGATAGGCCCTTGCGGCCTCATTTTCTATCACATTGATAAGGCCGCGCCTTGTTGAATTAGCGATACATAACTTCATATAAAACCAAATTATTTTACATTTCAACTGCTTAAAATGTCGGCGGATTGAATAATTGATAATAACAGACGAATGTATAACTTGCTTTTAAAATTGGTTTATTCAAATTTTCATTTGAATTTATTTTTCATAGACAAAATGCCTAATGACAATCTTATCACTTTTTTTCCAATTGAATTGCGTTTCTTACAGAAGGTAATCCATTCAGATCTTTTGTTATCCAAAAGCGACCTTCAATTGGGAGAACCGCTTTGATTTGTGCATGATTGCGACCGCACAAAATCTGTAGACTTAAATTACAACTGAAAGACTACATTGTAGTCTTACTTTTAGTAAATATTTAACGTAACATCACGCCTGTAATCCCCGAAGAGGTGCAGAGAAGTGTAATACACTCTCAAGGCTCGTCAGTTACGTTTACATCCCACCATGGAA